>LOND01002129.1:23362-34573 GCA_014220965.1 Paragonimus kellicotti | reverse complement strand
TAAATTTCGGCCGTGGCAAAGATCAGCACCACTGCCGAGCACCGACAAGAACGACAGTTCAGTCCAGATTCTGTTCGAAAAAGACTGGCTGAAAAGCCCATGGGAAGGCGAAAGCTCCGATTAATCATGAGTGATGTTCAGTTTAGAATAACCAATATTCCCGCTACTTACCAGCAATAACAAACTGTATCGATTAATCTAATTGGGCAGATATACAGCCAGCGTACATTGTATGTAAAAGTGTCGCGACGTGTGAGTGAGAATTAAGCACTTTCAACATCAGGTACAAGACAGTAACTGTTGCCAACCCCATTTTCATTGGGTATATCTGGGCCTTCAGTTTGTTATTCCAGTTGATCAACCTGTTTGCGCGGAATTGTGGATAGAAAACTGTCTTGTAATATTCAACCAATCAAAAATCATTTTCAACTTGTCTGACATTTATGGGACCAACGGTCGCTCAGTTCGCAATACCTATGGAAGCGATAGCGCATGGGTAGGTGCTTGTTTACATGTGTGTACCGTAAAACGTGGCCATTTGAATAGAGGTGAACTAGGTACAGAACTGCCTCGCACAATAAATTTAAGATGCCAAACAGCGTTCGACCAAATATAATCCATGCCAAACAATAAGAACGTGACAAGAAGAGGTTTCTCACTCATTCCCTAGGAGACGACCTTCGGATCACAATGCTTTGTCGAAGAACGTATCATTTCTGAATGATGTGAGGTCAAGGCCAGTTGGACCTCAGCACGACTATCAGTCCTACCCATATTCCTGCAGAGTCCACAAACAGTCAGGTTACGAACACACCTTCAAGAACACATGCCAGACGTCTACAGCTAGAAAAAATATGCGTGATTTATGTGGGAACCGACATACCTATAAGGCCATCCTGTTTTTGAAATGAGTTCCACTGAGAGGAAATCCCAGAAATCCACCAGTCACACTGTCGTTCTTGTCGGTGCTCGGCAGTGGTGCTGATCTTTGCCACGGCCGAAATTTAAACTGTGGTCATGAGGCAACCGTGTTGACCAATGTGCCATTTGTCCCATATTTGGCGCGGTCACATTATTATATCGCGTCTACTCTATGATACCGATGCATCGTTTGACCGTCATCAAATACAGCTCGTTCGTCGAGTTGTTTTGATTGATGTACCACAGTTTCCTCCCGGATCACTGGGTAGAAAGGTGTGCGTGTAGAAGTTTAGAGGTCAGCAATTCAGTCACTCCCACACTACAATTTGCAGATGGTTTAACCTATGAATAGGTTGATATTTGGTGAGGCCATCACTGGTCCGAGCTACAACAACTCAGTGCAAGAACGTTTACTTTCAAAAATTTCTTTCCAGGATGGCTTTACATTTCAAGATGAGTAACGCCTATGGATGTACTTTTGCACAAACAATCGAGTTGCCTCAGTTGAATGACTGCTAACCTCAATTTGCTCGATCGTCTGATTCCGTAGAAGAACTTCGTGATCACTTTGACAAAGTGATTCTACAGACCAGACAATTGCAGCTGCTTTCGAAGAACTGACACCAATGGACACGCGAATAGCTGACGGAGTGTGTCGACAACTTGTACAGTAGTGTCGGTGCAATAATTTTCACCAAGTGAACGTTGTTTCTCAAAATGGAAAACGGTGATCATCTCAAAGCACAATCATGATAACTGCGCTGATCGTTTTTTAGATGGTGTCTTGGACACGGCACCTAGTGACACGGCGTCGCGAGGGGTGAGTAGACTGTTGTAAAAATCGATAAGTTTGACTCGTCTGATTTCAGCGACGATCGCCTAGGCGGTCGATACCTAAAACTAATGCATGTGCGTAGAAGTTTATTGCGTTAGGAGCTCGGAATGCGCGTGTTTTATGCCGCCTGACTGAGTTAACTGTACGGTGGTGGCTGCTGTCGTTCGTTCACTTTCTGTTCACGAGTTTGTCCAATTGGATAAACACGAGAGCTGTACTCGAATATCATACTACCAGGTTATCTGTAGGTAAAGTAAGGTCATTGGCGAGTAGTCGGGGATTTGGTTAATCTCAAGTTGAACATCATTCATATTTGACTACAGCCTTTGCATTCAGCCTTTTTCGAAAAGAAAATAATTTAATCCCCGACTACTCATCAGTAATCTAAAATATCGCCTAGCAGGTTTAATGAGATCGGAGATTTCGACCTGCCTAGGAAGTCCTAATCGCGGGGTTATCGATTGGAGTTAACAGGACAGTAACTGTGTCTCCTCTCGAGACGATCGGGCAACCTGATCATTACTCACAAGCGAAAGTGGTTGAGCGTTCACATGTGACAGTTCTTCCGTGTCTAGTACGCAGTGATCAACACGACTGCCTCAGTGAAAGCGTGGCCGGAGTTCTAGTCCCGGCCGTGGCAAGGATATGCACTACTGACGAGCTCTAACAAGAGCGAAACTCGAGTCTAGTGCTTCTTTTCGAAAGAGGCTGGCTGGAAAGTCTATCTGAATGCGAAGGCTGCGATCAAACGTGAGTGATGTTCAGCCTGAAAGTAGTCATTTAAAGAGCCTCATTGTCCCATGTTCAAAATTGTGCGTGGGAAATATGATCAATCTGGAGAGTGACCATTTCTTGCATGTCTATTTGAACACGGTTAGTCACGTATACACACTACTTGCCTTACGTCTTTGTTAACGTCACAAACCTGTATGCTCTCCCGCTTTGTAGGTGTTATGGCAACCGTTGGAACATTGCCCGGATTTACGGGCGTTTACTTTACCGGATACTTGCTAGAAGTGACACACCAATGGTCTACGGTCTTTCTGTTGACCGCTTTGGTCAGTTTGGTCGGCTGGCTGGTGTACACAAGATACGGCTCTTCTGATCCACTTGTTTAATCTCTACTTTTATCACGCAATAACTATCCCGGCTGTGCCTTTATTCAGTTGCATTTCTACGCTTAGCGCGCTGACGCACACTCACACGACAAGTGAAGCTCCATTTGATTCTCACTCTCAGGACTGCTTGTACCTGTGATCCGTATGTTGTTGATGTTTTTACGCACAAATTCCCCGTCTTTCCGCGCATCTTTCTTCTAACAACTTACGGATGTTCTTTTCCCATTTGGGTGTAGTTTCTGGGAATATATATATATATATTTCACACATGGTTTCCCGCCCTTACCTGTTGTGTTCCCGTTCCGTAACATCTTTGGCGTTATCTGCCATCTGTGATGTGATTGTGTTTGCTCGCCCATGTCAGTGAAGTTAATAAAAACCTAGTGTTAAATTGATTTTCTTTTACTGTTTGTTTGAGCTGGTTCCTGTGTTCAAATTTAGTGGCAGTTGTGCTTTGATTCGTCTTTGCTATCTACCAGCTGGAACGACGTAGCTATCCGTACATGCAATAAGATCGTGGTTATCCGCTTCATACTGGTTCTACTTGTGTTTATACGACTTGTGATGTAGCACCCTGGTCGGTAGATTTGGAACCACCCACTGAGACTGAGGTTCGCAATTGCCTTTCGGCTCTCAATCGTAATAGGGCTGCTGGCCCAGATGATCTCGTGCCGGCACTTTTCAAAGAAGGTGGAGAGGCGTTAGTAGAGGCATTGACTCAGTTGTTTCAACTTGTGTGGACGACGGAGACCATCCCTCCGTGCTGGGGTCACTCGATAATAGTTCCCATATTTAAGAAAGGAGCCCGGGGCTCTTGCGAAAACCATAGAGGGATTAGTTTGACCCCAGTCATTTCAAGGGTTCTAGCATCAATTATACTTCGTCGACTCACTGCAGTTCGGGAAGTAAACATTAGGGAAGAACAGGCAGGGTTTCGCCCTGGGCGGTTGTATAGATCACATTTTTACCCTTCGTCAAATTCTGGAGCAGCGTCATGTGTACCGCCGGCCAACAATCGCCGTATTCCTCGACTATAAAGGTGCGTTTGATTCGGTGGACCGATCTACACTTTTAGAGTCGCTTAAACGTAGGGGTGTACCGACTAAGTATGTGAACATACTGTCGGCGCTTTATTCCCATACCTCAGCTCAGGTTAGGGTTTACGGTGAACTGTCTGACAGTTTCAGCACCAGGAGCGGCGTACGTCAAGGCTGTCCCCTTTCGCCATTTTTGTTCAATTTCGTCATAGACGAAATAATGGAGGACTGTCTGCGGCACTCAAATGATGCCGGCGTGGACCTCCTACCTGGTGAAAGACTGACTGATCTTGATTATGCTGACGATAAGGTATTGCTGTTTGACAACTTTCAAGCGGCACAAACAACACTGGACGCTATTTCGCGTTCTGCTAAGTACTTCGGAATGCGCTTTGCAGCCTCAAAATGCAAAGTGCTTCTGCAAGATTGATCACGTAGATTTAATGTTAGATAATGAAGTCATGGAGATTGTTGACCGGTTTGTATACCTGGGAAGCTGCATCAGCGGTGGCGTCGGAGGTGTAGGAAATGAAATAGAAGCGCGTATTTCCAAGAAGGGCAGTAGGATCGGCGGTGTGCGGTCTGAATTCTATAGACGATCGTCATGCGGAGCAGAGTTATTGGTGGTATTCCGTCCCCTAAAGCTTGTAAGCTGGCTAAATGTCCGCGATAATCATATTCGATAGACAAGCAGAAATTGTATGTGGCGCGGTGATTGACTCTTGTTGACCTGCAGCGGCTAATGCGTTAGGGCCTACTTCTAGTCAGTTTTAGTGTTACGTTGAATCCCGTCTCAGTAGTTTTTGTTGTGACCAACCGGATGTCCTTGTCGAGATTTGCAATCGCTCGCTATGGGTTGTGTGGTTGCTATCCATCTATAAAGCACTACGATGAGGTTATGGATAGGCGGTTTGTGTTAGGCATCTTGAATTGTCAAAGAGTTCTTCTTGTCATTGCGCGCAGGTACCATTTGCATTTCAGCACTAGGAGTGTAGGATCCAATGACTAAGTGATGCCAGTCTAGCCGTTATGCCACCATCCGAGGTCACCGGTTTTGCGGACGGCTGCGGTGCTGTGAGTCGCTGCATAAGGGTGCGAGGTGGACAGGTGATGAACCTGGCGTAGACAAATGAATATCGTCTCAAGAAGTGGATGGCCCGATGGTAGGTCGTTCTTTGCGTCTCCCGTTGTGGGCTGTCGTCTTCGCGACTCACCTAGTGAGTTCGGTGGCTGAGTACATTAGTGAGATGGTGAGTCATGAATCGAGCTTCTGAATTCGGGCGTGAGAATGCTGTCGATGTGTTTGGCCGAGTTTGTGCGTTGTGATTTATACTGATGAGATGCACTTGTAATGATTGGCGGGCATTGAAAGCGCGTTGAGAAAGTAAGCGTTCTCGCTGTTTGCGAGCCGTATTATCACCATCATCTCGGATTGATTTGTTTCTGCTAAGGGTGTAGTGACGCATGTTTGAGGTTGGTATGTTTCATGTCAGATAGTAGACGTAGCGGTTATTTGTTATTGTAGTTAGCGCCACTGTTCCTCCCCTCTCCTCTATGTTCTTCTTGTTCGTGTCCGGTATATACTAAGTGTTTTTGCTTTTCTCGGTTGTCTTCGTGGGTGTCTGATTGGGGCGTGTGTGCGTAGTCGATTACGTATTCAAGTAGTGTGCACCAGCGATGTATTGCTGTCTATGGTGATGATGATGATGATGATGATCTAATTGTGAACGCGCTGTTCTCTGCTGTACATCCGGATCGATTGTACCCAATCCGCATTGATTTCAGTTGACCCATTCAGTTGAAATTCAGTCACCTTCATTTTATTTTGATTTACGCACTGCGTGTGACTTTATGTTTGGCACGTACATTGATTTTGCCTGACCGTGGCATCTTTATTCATCTCCGTTTTCTCAATCGATCAGCTGTGTTCATGAGTGTTTGTGTGCACTCAGGCATATTCATGATTATTTTCCAGAACGCCTCCGGATACACAGGCGCATTAGCACCTGTAAATTTCTCAACTGATCCGAACTTCCATAAGTTCCGCTCTACTCTCATGGTTTGTTTGTCTGTTAATGTAACCACAGTTTTCCATGTTAGTGTGATTTTGCCGACCGAGTACAGTCTCCTGTTGTGCACTGCCCTTGGGGAAAATGGTGGCAGGCGATCGAAGAAGTCTTCATCGAAGTTTCTGTCCCCCAGGGTACCACATCCAAGGAGGTGCGATGCAATATCACTTCCCGTCACATTGATTTCTCGTGTAGTGACAACGGTCCTACGTTGTGTGGCAAGTTGTGGCAATGCGTGAAAAGTGATGAATGCGTTTGGAGCCTTCAAGATCGAAATACGGTGAGCGATGTGACGGTCTTTGTATCTATTCGACACAATGGTGCTGATTGCTTTCACTGAGTTTACCCACAATCACGTGGCATTCCTTCATTTTCTTCTATGTCAGGATCTCATTTCATTTAAACGTAGCGTTCCTCACTTACGATTTTGAATAAACTGTACTAACATTACTAAAACAGTAGTAGAAGTGTTGTCAGTGACAATTTGTTGCACGGACGTTGCTTTTTCGCAGGCGCTACCCGTGTTGGTTGGACCCACTTGTTCCGCGGACGTGTGTCCTACCGAACTGAATAGTTCGCCAGCTGCGATCGGGAACGGCGACTACTCTTTTAGGAATCACTTTAGGGAAGTACTAACTAGCAGATCATCCGGTTCAAACTTGATGTCCTCTTCGGTGGGTGCGCCATCGAATTCGCGGAACAGTTGACAGTACTTTTTAATTGCTTCATGCCAACTGGCTGTCCACCGAAATTCTGCAAACAACTTACAAATCGCACCTATCTTCAGTGGTGGGTACAGAGATGGCCCAACAAATTATCCACCACTAGCGTTGCTTTCAGTGGTCTCTAAAGTAATGGAGGCTACTAGATGACTCTCTTCCAACCTAGTTTGAAGGGTTCGAACTTATCGCCGATGAGCCGCCTAGGTTGCTCAAGAGATATTCATGCGTCGCGAATCTGCTGATTGCACGTGACTTTTGGACGCAGACAGCTGACACAGGACTGACCGTAAATGTGGTCTATCTTCACTTCTCTAAAGTCGTTGACCGAGTTGATCATTTCATCTTGCTATGGAGCATCCATAGTCCGGGCCTCGATAAACTCTCGCTCACATGGCTTAAGGATTATCTGACTGAACATGTTCAATACCAAAGTGAATAGACAACTGTTGGAGTGGTTCTCTTGGCAGAAAACCACAGTTCGTTCTTTCCATTCCTGAACTACCCAACATGGTCAAATAACCGATGTTGCTCCATCCCGATGACACAAAGCTCTGGCGAGTTCTAGGGTACTTGGGTGACGTGATAACTCCACAGTATTGTTTAAACTATTTGAACGAGTGACCGATAGAAATTAGCTTGCCATCCTTTGTCAACAGATATAAAGTCCTGCAGATTTGCCGTCAAAGTTGTGTTGCCTAATACGTTGACGACGCAAGACTACTCATGCTGGTTTGCGAAAACGAACTACGGACCCTAGTGACAGTTTTGAGTCTACCCTGAAACTTTGCATTCATAGCTATGTTCGTCTCTATAATCGGCGCACATCTGGGAACAATCACGGTTTTTATCGTCCTTATCTTAAAATGGATTTGGCGCTTATTGGTAGTGTTTAGGAACGAGTCAGTAGAAGAATTTTGGAGCTCAGAAAAATGTCCTACTCAGTGAGATGAGCAAAATAGGATTGATTTTCAATGGATTGCAAGCACATCAAGCGAGACCTAATTCTTACTAACAGAATAGTCCACATTCTGGGTTATCCATTGGCACATTTCCCACCGAAAGTGGGTGAACGCGCAAGTTATTACTAGCTGAATTGGGTCATGAAATAGACGGGTTACTTCGCAGACAAAACAGCTTCACAGTTAGGATCTTTTCATACTGGAACGCGCTGCCTGACTGTGAGGTCATCGTTGAATCGGATGAAAATTTTAGTTTTATTTGATCAGCACATGTGTGAGAGACAACCTGCATTACCAGTTTCCTAGCCCTCTTTTCAACTCAGTCCCACACGGCACTGCATGCGCATATGTGACTGGATGTTGTTTCAGTGTGTGATTGCATGTCATGGGGCTCAGTGAAGTTTCTCTTATTTATTTCTGTTCACCTACTATCTACACGTTTACTCCGTTCGGCACAATTTTTCCTCTAAACAATACAAAGACAGGGAATCATCAACTAAAGTCTTCCTCTCTCGTGACAACTCATGAACATGTTAGAAAATTCGCTCAGTCGGTTCAATAGGGAACATTGGAATGTATGGCTTTGTTGGGCTTACTGTTCCAAAACTGTCTTCTGACGACAACCAAGCGAATCTTTAAACACTGATGGATCAGCTTTTTACACCCCAATACCTCCGGTCAAACGTTTGATGTTTTTCATCCTCCAGATCACCTCATCTCTTAGTAACGATGCGGATGCATTCTCTTGCATTGGTGTTACCGAACCGTATCTGCACATTAAGACTAGCGAACAAGTGTCTGATACGTGTTAAGCGCCAGTGTCACTCGCCGCCATCCTCCTTCGGGCCTACTAAAGGCCTGCGAACCTATTGCGCGGCGTTTGACGTTGATGCGCCCTCTCTTCTGCTGACGATTGCGTCTACTTCACTCTGCACGACATTCCGTCTGTTTCTTTCGTATGTCGAAGCAATTGCTTCCAGAAAACGGATTCAAACTCTATATCCGCAATGAACGTTTGCAGTTGTATATGCTGTAAACCAATTTACGACCAACATTTCGATGAAACCTTTTTGTGATTCGCATTTGGTTGTATACAAAACACTCATTGACAGAGTAAACGGAATGATTTTGGGTTGGCAAGGCCAGACAAATCAGTGTCATGCAGCAATCAGTACACCAATACAACAGGTTTTCAAGGTGAGTCGTTACAATGCCTGAACGAACCGTTTTGGTTACATAGCGTTAGGTTACACGGACGAATTTCATTGGTCTCAGCTGTGGCCAGAATTTTACACAGATCGAAACACCCTAGTCAAATCGACAGAGTAAATTCAGCCTGTTAAGTATGCTAATACCTCGCTGTTTATTGACTTCGTGACTCCTTTACGGAACCAGGCTAGTTACTTTTCGACTACCCACTGCCTACCCACAGAAATCAATGTAAGAAGATATAGTGGAGAAGATTTCAGAAGCGTGATCGCAATGCAGGTTTGGAACTGTAAAGGAAGCCCAAGTTGATGGCAAAGAATGTCTTCGTCAATTCACACTCTGGAAGCCAATCATAACCCGTTGTTCGCACAGCGTCCACCTTGCCATTCGATATCAACTTATATGACCTCGTTCACTCACTCTTTCTGTTTACCTAGTTGATGATCACTTTGTAAGCTGTGACATACTTCCCGCAGGTTGGGGGTTGGAAGAAGGTTGACACTTTTTTCTACTCATCCGCTGCTTTGCGGTACAGGCTTTTGAGCCAAAGGCTTTGGTTGAGAACCCTAATCGTTCTGTCTAGGTCTGGGCGTCCTGGCAGTATCTCAGCCCACACACAACCATGAATATTCACAACACTGTTAATTCCATACTGCATCGGCCGTCTCGCAGTATAAACCGGGTCGCCCTATCTGCTGCATACAGCAGGGTGGATAGGCGAAAACATGCTACTGCTGACCCCTCCCCCACTGTCCTATCAAATTTAGCTCTCAGGCCCCTCCCGACCTCCATTTCTGATAATTACTCTACAGGTCCCACAACAGATATAGCTAATCATAGTAACACTGTGTCGGATAAGTCCCATCTCTTACCATTCAGCCTCAGGCCTCCCTCGTCCTTGCTTAGACCTAGAATGCGAATTAATATAGGTGCTTTCAACGTTCGCACTCTAAAACAGATAGGTCAACAGGCCGCTCTCGCACGAACGTTAGACTCGTTAAATGTCGATGTCTGCTGTATCTCGGAGACTAGAATCCAGGACAGTAGTCAACGTATGGAACTAACAGCATCCGCACTGTCTACCCGATACTGGTTATACACTTACGGATGAGTTAACTATGCTTAATCTAGTTGCTTCATCTAGTAGAGGATAGTCGTTTGGTGAACTATTGTTATCAATTGTAAAGCTTGTTGACGAGCTTCTGCCACTCGAGCTTTACAAATTCTCATTTCCAACATTATGGAACATGTAGTCATTTAATCCATACCTTCAGACGCTGGATTGAGAAAGACGAACCAAGAAGATTACCTCAATCAGTGCAGTTTACTCCGTTTTGTTTTCTTCTTTGAATATGTTTCAGTTCGATGATCTATCTCAACAGCTTAAAAACGTTGGCATACTTAAACCAGAAACTTGAACCCCACTATTACCTGCCTCTGAGAAAACGGTGCAAAATGATCAGACATCATGTTTGAAGTTTGTACGATTGAATAAACAGCAAAATGTCTATTTTGAACACTTTATCCTCTTGTCCTATTTTATGACCTCTTGTCGGCTGGAAGTAAAGTGTTATTTTGTTTTGACGCTGGAATCAGTTATTATAATTGTAAAATGATTGCGAAATATTTGAATTTCAGTTGGACTTACTGGTGATAACCAGAGGTGAACACATCGTTGACATCACCCACAAGCTACAACCATTAGAACATAGACTGTACTAACCGAGCGGCGTAAATTGCACAGTAGGATGATCACTAGCGCATCCAACCGGAATATAGTTACCCAAAGTAGATGTATTTGTTCACAACCTTTTATGTGTTATAAATGAGACTCTAGAAAATCACGTTTGCAAGACGCAAGTGTTGCACTAGAAATCCGGTAAGATCACGAATAAAGCACGCAAATCACGGTCGTGCAATCGTTAATTTCAGGTTTCTGCAGACCACCTGCACACGGCTAATCCTTCATGAACAAACCGAATCATTCAAAACCGATGTGCATGAAAGACAATATTATTTATAAAGTGACATCCAATAGAGCTTAGTTGAAGAACGCGCAGTGCAACTTTCTTAATCGTACCAGGTCAACACCACCCTTTCCAGGCACCAGAACTACACTGCACATCGCATCTGCTAGCTTACTCATACAAACAGTGACATCAGCGTTGTACTGACAGAATTGATCGATATTTGAGCCCTAGAATGAAGGAACGTCCCCGAGTACACATACGTTCATTATCGGATGTCTAGCACAGTCGCCCGTGTGTTCGCACGCACACGCGTTCTCGTCGGAGAACTATCAACTAGTAGAAACCGAAGATCCCCCAAAGACGAAAGGTCG
>LOND01002127.1:51202-69173 GCA_014220965.1 Paragonimus kellicotti | reverse complement strand
CATTTTTCAGTTAACAACAGTGACCTAGTTCTTACCTACAAAATACTTCACACTCCGTGTAATCCGCTTGCATTTCTCTCATTAAACAGCGATGAAGGCTTAATAGGTCACTCGTTGAAACTGGGTAAGGGGACAAACAGGTTACTTTGTAGACAGAATTGCTTCACAGTTAGGGTTTTTCACTTCGGAACCCGTTGCCTAACTCTGTGGTCACGGCTGAATCGGTTCAGAGTTTGAAAAAGTACTCGATAGACGAGCGGTCCCTACATCAACATCACCTCGGGCAGAAAGAACAACGGCAATTTGGCAACGTACGGAACAAAATATTATTTATACTGGAATCACTAGACAGTATTTGGGGTCAGCAACGTGGCTTTAAAATACGCTGGAAAATTCCATGAAATAGGTCAATCTGCTGATGCATCAGCCAACAATTTTGGTCCACGACTTCTTGCAACCTGCCCAGACCGTGCTTATGCACAAACCCCGCAGAATCGCATCAAACAATGCTTATCCAAAGACTAATTGCTGGTATTTACGACGAAAAAGTGAATCGGCAACTGTTACCTGAAAGTGAAAAATGCTCATCGTGAGAGTGAGTTTGTGATCAATGTGGGTCAACCTACCGATGCGGTCAGAGATCCTCCACATTTTCCTCTGAGGGGCCGAAAGTACATGCCCAAGTTACCCGGATGGCACACGCCAGACACCGTAAACCCTGTTGCTATCGTTGCGGTGTGTCACTCAAGGCCGTGTGCTACGCCTGCACTCGATTCGCTGATCGTGATAGAAGAAAATCTACATTCGCAAAGTGCCTTTCCAAACATCATGTTTGCAAATTGTCAACTTCCAGGGCAACAAATCCAATCAACGAAAATGCGAACACTCAACGCGGCAACAACACAACTATTAATCGCCGCCGCGCAACAACTTCGGACGCACAGTTTATCATCCTATGTGTAAACGGACAACACAGTGTTTTCCAGCTCAATACTGTGGCTCGATTGTTAGACTGCTGCGATCGTTGGCCCTACGACAGCTTCCACCGTTGGGTCAGTCCACAATTCATTTGTGATCATGTATCAGTCAAACAATGTGCCGTCGGCAAGTTCCTTAATCGCGTGTTCTATAACAGTTGCATAAACCATCTATACGCGTGACGAAACGACCGCGCCCAAATACAATTGGCCGAGACTGGATCAAAAGCCTCCCGGCATCCTGCTAAGTATTAATAGGACAGAGCCAGTCCCGGTTGTTGGTTTGTTTACATAAACAAATTTGGCCAACCAGACGCAGTTTGGAAGGTTGTGGAAGTATGCTGCATATTTAGTACTCTCATCGAAGGCAATATCGACGTTCTGCAAGATTCAGGACTTCAGTTTAAGCTCATCGTAATGAGGTGGAAAATGGAACACGCCAACTTTAGGAACATGCAACTGAACTCGTCCAATGTTCAGATTAGACGACAAACGGTACCCATACCAAAGCCCGACGGTAAATTGGGAATTCGTGATGACTAGAAATTATGGGTGAACCGAGTTTCACTGATAGACCATTGCCCACTACCAAAGATTGGGGACATACGCACCATTTCTCATATGATATGGATGTGGTTCTGTTACAAAAGCTTTCAGTTAACTCAGCACATACCGTCTCACTGTTTTCGGACGTTGACAGAAGTAGAAGGGCATTATTCACAACTTGGCCGGGAAGCTTTAGCTAGACTTACTCCTTGAAAGTCTTCAAAACAATCACAGAACAGGACCTAACAAAAGACCGTTCCGAAATACGTATAGAAGGCAGACGAGTACTGCGATTGATGCTGTGCTTGTACGTCTACCCTCAGAAAACACGTGGTAATTCGCTACTGTCAGAACTGTTGACGGACAAAGTATACGGGCTCAAGGGCAAGATGTGACGTCATCTGGAGTGTGTGCCCATCGGCATAAGACTCAGAAAAGGGCGAGTCCCCGATAACCACTCTATGAAGTACGCGAACAACCAACATACGCCTGAGCGTCATCTGACAGGCAGTTTCTACGATGGACAGTTCCAACTAACGGAGTAAGAGATTATGTCAATTGGCGGCGTATGACCGAGTGTCCCACATGTGTTGTATGCGTGTATACAGGTAACAGTTTGAACTGGTCATCTTACCGACCGTATCATCGTCACAACTAACCGCTCGGACGCCAATTGTCCCCATAGTTTGTATTAACCTAGACTAGACTGACTGTGTTACGCTTGCTTTATGCTGTGGTAATAAGACTTTTGACTACGCTATTGCCATTCTGTGCAAGTAGCAAAACAACCGATTGCCCTTAGGGTTCAGTATGAACTCTGCGCCCACGGTGATGTTTCAATATAGGATAATTGATTGTGTCAGCGCTGGTTGGACGTATGGTGAAATCACCAATGCGCATCTACAAGCCAGGTGACTCCAGTCAACTTAAGGCGCATTCGACGTCAAGTGAGCATGCATAACATAATTTTCCTTTAGTTAGTACTCAAATACCGAACAAAAGACAACTGGTCATATGTCATCAACTCAGATTCCACTAACGGACAGGTAGTCAACGATCGAACAGAAGCATCAGCTTGAAGGATCTTCACTCATGTTCAGCGATCACGACAATCAAACATGCAGACTAACCTGTCATCCAGGGCGCTTTAAGTGAATTGCCAGCACCACATATGGACAGCTACCATACGTTCATGTTCAATAAGTCTTGGTAAACACATACCGATTTATGGCTCAATAAACGAGCATCCGCTTTTTCACTATCGGATCGGGAACCAGAGAAACTTACCAAAATATATTGACTTTCTAATGGATGGGGCGTAACAATAGCTATCCATATGCAAAATTTGGGAAACGAATGCGTAGTGATCGGAAATGTACATCATCGATCAACGCCTCTGGAACAGCATAGTGGGAAAGCCACGTTAACAATAGCCAAATTCGGTGTCGATTTTTTTCGATAACGAACATCGTCGCGTAAGTCTTGGTCTTATTGGCAGCAGTAACTCAAATATGTTGTACTGGGTTACGCTGCAAACGAGAATACAGCGGCCAGTGAATGGGAAGAGTTTGGAGCACGAGGGCTGAAAGTGACATTCAAATTCCAAATATATGCGGATACACTGATGAAGATGACAGACCATTCGGCCTGTTTATTGTCTAAGGAACATAGTCAGTTTTCATAACCGTCATTAAAGTTGGTCAACATTTCGTTGCAGCGAACAGACTGAGAAGTAAAAAAAAACCTTAATCTTCACGAACCCAGTGAAACAAACCCAATGACACAAAAACAACTTTTCGATTTCAGCAGGTTTTCGATCAAAGCACAAAATCGGATAAACAATACCAAAGCGTTAATCAACAACTTGCAAAGAAACCGAGTTGCATAGAAAATATTGGTCAGAAAAGGATGTGGAGTCGGGAATCTGTGAGTAGATGGAAACCGGTCTCACATGAAAAGTTCACGGCGAACAGGAAATCAGACTTCATAGAAAACAGGTTCCAGTGGTCGAATGGACGTAAAGAATTGGTGAAAAATAATGAACCTAGACACTGCGAGCATAAGAAAACGTAAGGTATCGCACAGGAACAAGTTTAAACCGGAATCAACACAGAAGGCATCAGCGTCACGGTAGCTACAACGGTTTATAATCAATGAATGCCTAGAACGACTTGCAACTCGTTGGTAGATTTAAAAAAAATCAAACAACAGTGGCTTCAAGTTTGGTTCGGGAACATTTTGAGGAGACAGACACTATATCACAGCTTGAAATGTATCACTCAAAAAACAGCAGAATACAAAATAGTCTATAGCACTTGCTGTCCACAATAATGAATTTCCAATCTGGCCGTAGATAGGACAGAGGAGGCACCGATAGGTCCATGGCGCAGTATGTACTCATCAACTGCCACGTCGACCAACAAGGCGACAGGCGGAGACAACCGCACTTGTTGGCAAAAATATATACACATAGGCGAGGAACAGAAGACTGAGGATTGTAACCGTGACCACTGAAATCGTGAACAAGACAGACTGTATGAGCAAAATTCAGAGGACAGTCAAAAATATAATCATCATTCCAAAAGTGATTATTATCGAAATAGAGAGAACTGCCAACAAGTCTGAAATCACCTCCATATAGAGATCGTGGGTGGAATGTGGTAGTCTATATCTGCTGCCTTGGTGACCATTGTCATGAAGTACTTCACAAATATTCATCGATAATGTAAGGTTACGATGCGGCTATCCAAGAGACATTACACCAGGGTAAACGAAGTATCACATGACATTTGCAGAAGGAAGTAGGATGACAGTCGATTCATCGTGGTCCGTCTACAAATGGCTAGATACGCGCGACAACGATATGAAGTTTACACTGGTAGGCAAAACTGAGGTAACGGTGACGTCTACAGTTTCCTTGACCACTGTTTCTCGGTCAAGATTCTTCATATCAATGCAGCCTTGAATGACATAATCGTGATCACCACTCGGTAAAATTAAAGAAATTTTCGCTTCTATCTAAATGCATTCCCGCACATGAGATTCAGCATATCGATGAGTCTGAACAATGTCGCAAGCTTGCTCTCCATCACAGAAATGCTGTAGACCAGTTATGTACTTTGATAAGAATAGCCTTTCGTTCAAGCGCTGTCACAGCAACCAGAGTACAGTTAGAATGACATTGACATATTCTACTTACATCCGACCACGCGATGACACGTACAACGGCAAGTAATTCTGTCAACCAGCTCAATGACTACACTTTTACTGTAAGATAGAACTTAGCGAACAAGAAGACGTGGATCACATGTGAAATGTTCCATGGTTGCCGAAAAGTTTGAATAACAAAATGATATGGGAACAATAAACGATTTCGATGCTACATAGAAACTGCGCCATTCACAGGAACACTGACTTTAGCAGTACGAAACTTATTTGATCGTTACAGAGTACAATATCCAAGTTGCAACCTCGAAGTGGTGGAATTACATATAAGATAAAAGACAGAACATAAAATATCACATGGGGTACGTACTGTGCCACGTACTTAAATTCGGTGGTAAACGAATCTGTAAAAAAGGTGTGATTTCCGTTTCTAAGAATGATTTCCGATGTGAATATTTCGAACGCAACAGGCTGAGTCATAGCGTCACGGTTGGTTATACCAAGAACTATCATCACAATGTTATTTAGAAAGTTTTGTCTAGATGCGTCAAAATCTTCAGTAAAATGTCGCAGATAATTCCCATTCCCAGCGTAAAGAGCGCGGAGGTATCGAGCACAGTATAGTGGAAAGCCGTGCAACAAGGAAGATATTTACTGCCCAATTCGAACGTTCTCGAGTTCGTGGGTCGGAATTCCAGTCCAGAACACAGGTTTTCATTTAAACGTACTGTACACTACTATCCTGTTCTGTCCGTTTAGATAGTTTCCTGCGGTGGATTTTTGCTTATTTCTCGCCCACTGAACTGAGTGACGACCCGTTCGAGTTCACGCGTTTTCCGTGATCCGCATAATGTGAGCTCGGACCATATCCGATAATCACGTTGAAATAGTTCATTGAATGTCGAACTAATCACCCCGTCGACTTCGTCACCCACCACAATTGTTTACCGACGTACGGCAGGTTCCAACAGTACATCTTGATCGTTGGTTAGTCCAATTTTGAACTACGCGCTGTGCAACTTCTCAACTAAGTGAAAGTATGCGAATACAAACCAAAGTGGACCACAGGAGAAGTCTACAACTGTAGCATGTGTTGAGGACACAAACTGGTGTGAAGCAATCCCAAGAATCAAACGTGAAAATGTTCAGTCAGATCGCCTATCAACATGTGTTGCATTCCAATGAGAATCATGTTTCGGAGCTGGTAATGTCTGTGAAGTTAAGCAAACAAAAAGAGATGAACAGAAAAGCCGTTGGTTCTTTCTACTGCAACAAAACAGACAGTTATCTTTAATAAGGGGTACAAATGTACAAAAAACCACTTTTCATTCTCTGGAGAGAGATCAAAATAAGGGAACATTATAGCATATGATTCGACTATAAAGGACAGGAAACCCTGAATGAAATCCTAGAATCGAACTGGCATTACGAGAGTGTAACAAGAACATTTAAAAACAACCATAATTGATAAAGAAAAACCACCTGACAAGACCGAGGTCACCAACAAGCCGACCAAACAAGTACCGAATACGACAAATCCTCGAGTCACTTTTCTGTTCTGATAAAGCCGGCTAACCTGGAAAAGTGCAAAGTTGAGGCAGTGTGTTATTAAGTTAATTGCTGCGAGGGTTCGATAAGAGCAACTGGAAATTGACATGCGAAGGTAAAGATGCACATTTATTTAAACGGTCACCTTTGAGCACAACAATGTTGTCAGTCCGATCGTCGCCGTTGGAATAGCCAAAGCCACTCCAATGGGCAGCAGGATAGGTGTCCCAAACATGAGGCCCAGTATGACGAGAGCACGCCGAGCTGGAGACCAACGTCTTCGGCCCCAAACGGTGCAACCAGAAAAGCTAGAGATTACAAGGGTAAGATAAGATACAAAATTTGTATGTGAATGGGCATCAAGCGGGAATACTGAAAATGCTACCAATACGATCAAGATGACGGTACTCAGTACAAACTTGCAACAAAAAGAATGTTGGGAAGTATAAGCAAACATTTCAATCTCCATCATGAAAGGAAAGATTGCAGGGCCATGAACCAAGAAGATAGCAGTTTCCGCCTGAAAAATGATAGGATGAACTAGGCAAAAACAAAACCGATCAGAAAACATTGCAAGTGTGTGCACCAGCACTGATACATGGTTGGCGACATCCGTTTCGGATTAGCCTGTCACAGTGACCGAAGCCAAAGGACGCCTGCGCTTAACCATCACCACAAGTGGCTTGCGCTGCACCACTTGTGGTTCCACTCACACACCACGTATCCAGTGTAAACCCGAAGGAATAAGACCAGGAGGCGTGTGAGGTTTTTGTGTTCAGCCGATCAATGTTGGTTAGCCAACTGATAGGCTAGCACGAAACCGAAACCCCTATATGTCTTAGAAAGTAACCAAAGAAAGATTCCAATGGTAGGATATAAACCGGGAAGAAAAGTATTGAAATATAATGCAGGAAGTATTCCAGTATAGGAGTACATGTTAGTGCACTCTACAGAGGATATGAACGAAAAATAAAACTCAGGGCTGGACTGAAAAGCAGGCAAAGCAGTTACCACACAAAATACCCACAAAGTTGAAGAAAACGAAAAGTAGAAGGCGATAGTCCTAGGTAACTAAAAAAGGAGCGGATCAGTTGCCAAACGACGGTAATCGTTGGCCGGTGCGAACAAGAAAAAATGGATATAACTGATATAACCTACTTGACCCTAACGTACTCGTTGTCTCTTCGCCGACGGTGTACTATGAGTACGCTGGTGACCTACTAATCCGAGGCGGCCAGCGCATTCACGGCCGCACACATCGCAACGCCATATAGTCATGTCACCACGACCTATGGCACCGATGGTTCCTTTGCGTACCGCGCGCTTCCGTTCTCGGCCGCGCAATAACTGCTCGTTGAACTTCCGGACGCCCGTCCGGTTCAACATTAGGTCTTCTCAAGATCTAAAATCAATGTTACAACGTGAAAGACTTCCCTGGATAGCATCCTGGTGACCACCAGGAATTGTCACCCTACCTGATTTCAGTTGTCCATACAGAAGCTGCTTCGGAATACGGTCATCGCCCATCCGACGGACGTGACCCAGCCAACGAAGCTGATTCAGCATCAGCATGGCTTCCATCCCGTTCATGTCCGCTCGCTCAGTACCTATGTTCGGAAATAGGTCGGACTACAGAATATCCAAGGTGCGCCTAAAACGTTCCAAATGGGAACGGCTCAGATAGCGCACGTTCCGCTGATACAACGTCCACGTTTCACTGCCGTACAACAGTATAGACAGCATCATTGAACGGTAGACACACAGCTTAGTGGCCACCTTTAGGTTGTGATTCTTTCCGACAAGTCTATTAATAGATCCGAAAGCTTCACGGGTTTCCGCCACAACAGGTCGTAACTAGCGGACCGCGGACAAATCTATCGACGGATTGCTACCCAAGTAGCAGAAATCTGTGCAGCTGTCGACATCTCCATTGATGCGAATTTCAGGGGCACATGCAGCAACAGCACCTCCGCTTGGAGAAGACTGAAAGTAAACGTCTCATCTGTGTTGATATCCAATCCAAACTTGGATGCCGCGGTCGCGAAAGCCGTGGTCAGTCGCTGTAGTTCGTCCTCGCTGTGTGCGAATAGCGCGCTGTCATCTGCAAATAGAAGCATGCGCATCGTTGAGGTATGTAACCGGGTTGGGGCGCCGAAACTTAAAATATTCCGTAGGTGCCCATCCATCCGGTACTCAACCTTAACACCGTCCTCCACCCAGTCCCGAAGAGAAACCATTAGCGTGGCATTTATATATAAAGTAAATGGGGCTGGGACTATGATACAACCTTGCTTCACGTCAGTGACAGTGTCCAAATCATCCGAGGTAAATCCAAATGATTGTAATTTCGCCTTCATGCCCACATGCAACAAAGTTGGCACTTTTCTTGAATCTGTCGAGCAGCACACACTAGGTTGATCGTATTGCGACTGGCCCTCGAATCCACACTGCTCCTCGTGAACACTGGCCTCCAAAACGTCTACATTCAGTCGGTTCCAGAAGGATTCTTGCAAGTAACTTGCACACTGACACATACATAACAACTAACAGCACAAACTGTTGGATATCACGACAGAAATACCAAACGCCGTCGGGAAAACAAAGACGGTCAATGATACGGACAGTAGCGGTTGATCATCTCATAGCGTTGACGAGTTGCACAAATCTGAACTCAGACACTACGCTTAGTGTATTATTTAGGTGCCACCTCTACTTGCTTGGCATACAATTAAGCCACAAAATAGATATGAAGGCAACTAGCATTTGCACAGTGATGAAACTCTTACCACGGTTGATGTATTCTCATACAAAAAAGAATTCACAGTATGCATAAAGTTAAATTAGTCTGTACAATAAACGAGGTCAAAAAACTGCACGCCCGACTCTATTGTCACTCTAGGTAGACCAGTTCGCACAAGCTTAGTAGACTGTGGCACTATGATGACCGGATCAATGTGTACGAAAGTGGTTGCCATCCATGCACCCTATATTAATGGACCAGGGAGTGAGGAAATAAACGATGGCGGAAGGAGCGATAATGCATCCAAAAAGTACACGTGCGCAGTTGTCGGCGAAGTGAACAGGCAATGTTCTCCATCTTCAATGCTTTCACATTGTTCTAGGTAGGTCAGTTGCCAGCAAGAACCTACATGTAGTGATCGACGTATTCAGTTCGTTTCATTGGTTGATTGATTAGTACGAACAAGACACCTGAATCATTAGCTGTTTGCCCTTCACTTCATTGTAGACCTCGCCACTTCGCCCACGGAAAATAACACAGTTCTCGCCACAGCTTCGTGGCACAGCAAACAGAGCAATTGTTACAACTAGGTATTCTGTTCCTGTTGCTGCTGCTGCTGGTGGTGGTGGTGGTCTGAGTCCAGCCGAGACCCAAATCTTTCTAAATAAACTCGTTTCTAAGTAGAAATTGAGATAATCAGGTGTGTTACATATGCCGGTACGATTGCGTAGCGACTTAGGCGTTCTACAGTCAGACGGGGACTGTGTCTCAAAAAACACGATAAATAGGGAGTGATAAAAGCTGTAACTCACGATAAATAATGTCCCACCGAGAGTGGCTTTAAACACAGCCAACAAAAGTCAGCTCCACATATGGAACAGGTAATGTGGTTACAACTTCCGTCGTCCACCTTTTGGATGAGCGAACCACAATTTGGGCATGGTTTCGTTTCGTCAACTGGAATAGAAGAATAAAATCAGTGTATTAATCTGCAAAATGAGGTGAGTGATAGGGTCCGAATTATACAGGACAGATTTTGTTTGCCATAATGTTAAGTTGGAAGTCTGACCACCTAAATTCCTATTTGGAATACAGTGCACCAAACATCGTTAGTTGTTGAAATATCTTGGACGTCAGCTCATCAGGCAAACAGCTTGGAGCGTGTATAGTATGCACTTGACCTTCTAATTCTTCTTCAAGGTCATTTGCAGAACAACCCATGTACAGTAGTGTTAGACGAAGCGAATTTTCACAATTCATTTTCTCAGTCCCATTGGGGGGGGGGAATTTCAAGGGTTGGGGATTTTAGCGTTCTGACATTTTGAATTTCGATTCGAACAGTTGACTTATCGTTACGCATTTGCCAACACAACATATAGAGACACATCTGAAGGCGCGAGAAGTTTCAAGGAGAATGGGAGCGGAAAAACCGTATCGTCAGTTTCAAACAGTTCGAACAACTGGTAAACGGCGCGGCACGCCTGGTAACCGAACAGAAAATAACACAAAAAGTGGAAACCCCGACAAGAGCCTCAAAATCAACACGAATGGCCAGTCTCTGATACTCCCACTTCAAAAGATTTACACAATATTAGGGAGCGATGTGAAATGTTGCAATGCGGTAAACTCGGCGTTGCACAGACTGAACACTGTACACTAACACAATGATTCGAGTCGTTAATAACGATATTCAGCACCACATAGAACGGGAGTACAAAATTCACCGACGACACTAATATTACGTCGCTTAACAAGTAAGGAGTATTGCTTACAACCTCTCAACATGTGTGACTTGTTGTAAGCTGATATTATCAGGAAGTCACGTGCTCAAATGAGACAGGCGAATAGCTGAATCCACTAAGTGCTAATTTACGACGCACACGCTTCCAACGATGAGCTGCGTTCTCCGTGCACATCAAACGTAACCGCAGACGAGGAAACAACAGTTGACTATCTTACGGTTAAATCTTTCAGCCACAAATTTTGAGTATTTTCCAAACACAATATCCATAGATAAGAGCTTTGACATTTAAGAAGGTGACAGCTTTCCATAAGGTTGGAAAGTCTGATGAGACAGCATGTAAACATTGGCTGATCAGAAGTTTTGAACTGTAGGTCTGGAACGTTGGGAATACGAAAAGTACTTACCGTAAAATAAAACGTAAATAACCCGCTACAAATAATAGTAAAAGATAGATAGGAACCGCTAACGTCTACGGAACTTCGGTGCTCTATCAGAAGTGGATTAATCTGCTAATTATGGAAGGTTTTCAGACTAACTCAATGTTTTTTTACCTTTTCAAAGTACGATATTTGAAAAACCTTCCATGGTATAGCTGGTGAGTTCCCTTCGAAGTGGCTTAAAAAACTACGTGGTAGAGGGGAAAATCCAGTGGCCGTTTCATGGTAAACAGTTTGCATCTACAGTGAAGGAGAAATATCTCTTACGAATGCATTAGACGATTGTAGGCTCCGAGATGGAGTTTGAGAGATCATACATGAATCAGCATATAAACAGCCAAACAGCAAAGATACCACTGGAAAGATAAATAGAGGCTTTTTGACAGGCAAGTTATCAGTTTGACACAAATTCAGTGACAGTGGATACTCAAGTATCTCTTGTCTAAATTAAAACCCAACAAAACAGCTCGACCATCGGTTGTCCTTTGAGAATGTCAAACCTAATCGGCTGTGTTTTGCAGCTGAACAAGTGAAAGTAATAGGTACGCACTACAACGGTTCCAGAAAAGCAACATCTGTTATGTGACTTCATTGTCCGCTAATTTGCTTTCCCAAGAGTTTTGGGAAATATTCTTTTAACACAAAAGTATACGTCACAATCAAGGACGATACAGCTTATTGGTCAAACAAACGGGCGCATTGTAAACCGACTGGCATTTTTAGTTTATTCTATTTCTTTACGTGGGAAAAACGTTACGGAGACATCCAGTACACCTGTTATGACCCGCTGGTCAACGATAACGATAAATGTCTAGCGCACGACTATACGAAACACGAACACGTAGCACCGAGCGTAACGATAACCGAAAACCCCAGAACACAGAAGACCTTGACCTTCAGTCGAGAATGTATTTGCTCTCTAACCAAAGGTAACATAGCAGATCAGCGTTCTGCATATATATATAATATATATTATATCATCAGAAAACAATAGTGTAGCGAACAAGCTCGTTTTCGGTTATTCATCATCAGGCGATTACATAACATTTATATGAGCATCACCCAGCCTGGATCAGTAGCGGAGTCACCAAGACAATTACCAGCGCAATTGTTGCACACCTCGTTGATACACATCATACTGTCAACCTGGACTCCTCTTTTCGTCCGATTTACCGAGTCAACGCCGGTCACTCAAAAGCTGTCAGATGCCGAATTTTAGCCACAGCCGAAGCAATCGGAATTCGATTAAAAAATCCACCTTTATGTGCACAAAAGCGCTTTGTTCAGGCGTTGAAGTTGCCATGGCCAACCACCCACACCACGACCGATCAAAGCGCGATGGTTCCAGTTGCGTCATAATTGTGGCGTAATCGTATCAAAACGTTGTCTCCGTGTGTGCCAATGACGTGTCCGACCTCACTTGAACTTGTTTTGTTTGTTTCGCCCTGACAACCCTGTTCCATATAAATGTTATGTAATTAGCCTGATGATGAATAACCGAAAACGAGCTTGTTCGCTACACTATTGTTTTCTGATGACTACCCGGGGATTTTTAACTATATATATATATATATATATATATATATATGATGCATTAAAAGTGGGATGGGCCAATCAGAGACGCCGGAGAAACGTGCGCCAAAATTGAGTTTTGGCACGTTGTGGCGCGAAAAGATGAAATTCAAAATCACAATTTATTTTTCGAAGATAGCTCGAAAAATAAACCATTTTTGGGGAAATAGACTTTCCCCAACAACACCTTTCCGGGTCTTCAGTAATATATTCGGCATCCCTGCAAATCGGGAAATACTCGTAAACATTTTTCAGCTTGAAACTTTCAATCCAGCCAAATTCACTGATCCAACATAGGTTACTTCCATACTCGGCCACATCATTCTTAATTACCGTGCCTCTATTCGCACACACGTTCAGTCAAGATCAGCACGCACCACGGTCAAATATCCGAGCACAACATATTCCTCCAATCTATGTTGGTCAGTTCATACCAACCAACTCTTTTCCAAAGTCAGCTTACATTGATCAGTTAACTTATAAGATCAATCGATACACATTTACATTCAATTGGGCTTTTGGTTCTTTATTGCATTCCCGCTCATTGGTTGAAGATTCGCTCAGCTGCAGTTGCTGATCATTTCCCTGGAGGCATTAAGTGTTTAACCAAAGAGAACAATATCTCAAAATCTGATCACGTTCAGTTCAGTCCTCTAAACATCTTACATATTGCAAGAAACTTGTCCACAAAATACCCTTTGATTACTCTCATCTGCTACGTATCGTTTTTGGTCAACGTGTTCGGTTCTGATAAAGTCGTCAATCGATTGCTGTCTGCACAAACCTCTACACAAGGGGCGCGCAAATTCCCTATTGTTTTTCCTGCCATCTTTGTAATGAAAATAGCTATCAATGAATGAGGAAAAAACGTTTGCTTGCACGAATTGGGCATTAATTATTTCATTGTTTTTTCATTCAGGAATGTTGAGGTGCCAGTAGTCGTTGCGCAATGTAAAATATACCTGTTAATTCGCCAGTCAACACAGTTACTGGCATGCTCGAGATAATGGTTCCAGCACATTCTACGTATCTGGCTTAAGCAGAAAGTCGTCTGCGGTGCTGGCTGTATGTTAGCTCATCTCAACGTACGACGCGGTTGCTGACATGTTGATGTAAATTGTGAAAGTGTGGACATGTGAATACATATGATCCGGCGAAGTGGGTTCTATGAAAAGGCTACGGATAAACCTCATCAACCTTTAAAAGAAGGGCCAAGAGCTTCATGCAAGATGCATGCTCACGCATTACTTTGTTCGTTTCTTCCAGTTACACACGTGAGATGAAATACGAACGAATAAACGTGTGAGTTTACTGATGAAATGTCGAGAATTCGGTCAATTTCAAATTGATCGCGGTCTTTGCATACAGATTGACTTTCCAGCCGGCCTCTTTCGAAGAGAACCATTAGACTCGAGTTCTCCTATCCGTTAGAGATCATTCGTAGTGCATATCTCTGTCAGGTCGGGATTAGAACTCCGACCACTGTAATTTCATGAGGGAACCATAGTGGTTTACTAACGCCATTTGAAACTTCATATTAGGACGACCGAATCACTCTACTACAAGAACGCTCAAGCTTACTTTTCGCAGTGAGAAAATGACCAGGATGCGTGGATCGTCTCGAAGGAGGATAACCATACTCGCCGGATGTGTATATCTTTGCAATCGATAACCTCGCGGTTAGCACTTTCGAGACAGATCGAAGTCTCCGATTTCATTAAACTTGCTCGACGATATTTTAGATTATTGTTGAACAGTTGGGGATTTGGTTAGGTTCAAGCTGAATATCACATGTTTGATCGCAACCTTCGCATTCGGATTATGAATCTCGTCTAGCGCAGAACTGCTTTCCAAACGAATGAGAAGTCGGAAAATGAAGGGGTGGAAGGAGTCGTCTATGTGTTGGTTTGAGATTCTGTTGGGGCTAGGTGTTTGGTTTCAGTTCTCAGAAACGAAGAGGTTTGGGCTTGGGTCAGTTCGAGTTCTGAATATCTCATCAGAGGCTGGGTTACGTCTCTGAAAACGGTGAGTGAACTGTTCAAGGCTAAGTTAGTTATCTCGGTGGTGAACGGCCCACGGACAGACTTTTTGTCGGGGTGGGTGGGTGATCAAGCTCATCCATCCGAGTTAAAAAACGGAATTCACTGCACGATCGATGGATCACGGATAGTGAGAGTACTGGGGATCTGGGATCTGCGAAGCGCTAAAGAAGAAATGATAAAGCCTGTAGCAGTTTGCTGTCAAAGACTCACGCATCGATCGACTGAACAACCGTTAGAGAGCAAAATATACAAGCAACCGATCAATATACGGTAACTGTTCGGTGGCGATCGGAAAGTGTAAAATGGATGTAAAATGTGTGAAAATAAACTAGTAACATTGGGAATAATACTTAATCTATGTGTCGTATTATTAAGTTAGCGATAGGTTCACTACCATCGGTTTCTGAACACAACTACGGCATTATATAGTCTAGTGAAAGCCATTTGATTCCCGACCAGCTCTCGCAAAGGTATTGCGCAAACTTGCATTCATACTTTTGCCCTACAAAGAGGGCGATGTACCACTCTTCATAGGACAAAGAATGAACGCAGCAGTAAATCGTACGTATATACCAGCCAAACTCACTGCGTTTCATCGAACATCTCGCATCCTGAAACACCAGGAAGGAGGATCCAGTGCCTACCTATTTGATTGTAGGTTTACCTGTACTCATGGTTTGTAGTACGCTGACCACAGAGTGAGGGCACTCCACACTAGAATTTCGGAGCACTTTCTCGAATCGCCTCTGAATGCCAAAAGTGGAACACCGAACAGTGTACTTACCGGAATAAGGTCACCGAATGACTACGTGTTATTTCTCAAGTCATGAACCAACAAGATGTAGTTTTTTCCGAAAAGCTTCCTGTACATGGTATGAAACTACCGTTACATGTGCAGAAACAGATGGTAGTAAACCTATCGCTAACTTAATAATACGACACATAGATTAAGTATTATTCCCAATGTTACTAGTTTATTTTCACACATTTTACATCCATTTTACACTTTCCGATCGCCACCGAACAGTTACCGTATATTGATCGGTTGCTTGTATATTTTGCTCTCTAACGGTTGTTCAGTCGATCGATGCGTGAGTCTTTGACAGCAAACTGCTACAGGCTTTATCATTTCTTCTTTAGCGCTTCGCATCCGTCGGTATCTACTATCGTTATCCAGTCATGTGACTGTTCCGTTTTTTTAATCGGATGATGATTGATCCCCGAAAAGTCTGTTCGTAGGCGTTCACACGTTCATTTTTGTTTATACTTCAGCTCGTGTGTGTAATTGAGGAGAGCGAACGAAATGAGGCTCAGACACACATGACGATCCTGTTTTTTTACATAAAAAATTTATTCGGGGACAACACCGTTTCTAATCTGCATTGTTAGTTGTGTTGGTTACCAGATAGTTGAATGGAATTGAGCGTATCGTTTATGACAAAGTGTACTGCAAGAAGCTAAACACGAAGGCGAACGGCCACGCGGAGTCGCAGGACAGGTATTATGCACGATGGCCAACTGGTGAAAGTAGTGTCGTGTCAACGTTAACGGTGTTGTATAGTATAATTGTGGCAGGTCGGCTCCGTCATTTCTGGATTGATGGAGCTGGGAATTGAATGAGTCTTCGAAAGATATAGGAACAAAATCCTAGTTGATGTGTTAAAGATAGACGGCGCGAAAAATGGTGTAAAGGAAAAATAAAAAAAAATCGACATTCCAAGGAAAACCTTGATGAAGAAATGAACAAATGTATGACCAACTCTAGGAAGTGTCGCATACAAAACGGAAAGATAGCGTAGAGGAAAAGCAATAATGACGCACACAATTCGTGTAATCAACCGCTGAAGCTAGATGACTACAATATTCTGGTTAATTCACCATTTCATACAATTTGCCAATATCTGATGGTTGATTCGAGTGGCGAATTAACCGGAGGTTACTCAATGCGTTTCTCCTAGTTGGCCGAATGGATACATTTAACTAAAAATTCCTCTATTATGTGTAAAAAAAAGCTTTATTTGACTCTGCTTGAGTTGACTACCTAGAAGTTATCTACAGTTCGTGTTAGGTCATTTAGTTGAATGTACACGGCTGAGAAGAAAGTGAAAATTGTCAGTTAACATCGATCAACTGGCTGAAACTTGTCATGGAAGCATCATAATACGAGCTCTTAACTCGCACTCAATCAGAATAACTAACGGAAGTCGCTGATATTGTTCATCTTTTGGTAGTGATTGCCTGCGTAACATGCGTTGACTATGGTTCACTTATCCAGTCACTAGTTCATCCAAATCAATACAATTCCACGAACTTCGGTATGCTGACCAACAAATACCAATGTTCCAATTCACCAAAAGAAGTCAGATGGTGGCGTGCGGGTGTACGGACTTGGGAATGTGTGCCTTAACAATGACATGGGGACTTCTACAATGAGGTGATGGCGATCTAACCTACACATGAGGTGATATCTGGTCAGATAGAATGAATGGGTTGGTATTTCGAGAACATATCGTCAAGGATTTGGGCTATAAAGACTTTCTTCAATAATGTTTGACAGCTACACTGTCCATCAAAGATGAGGGAAAATTTCAAGAAGATAATGCTCGGACTCACCCGATACAACCCTGTGGAGAGAGTAGTCTTACAGAAAGAACACGACCATTTTTTAGAGATAAATTGATACTGGCCGATTGTTTAGAAGTTGTTCTGAAATTATCACCAACCGAATTCTCGCCACGATTACACGAAACATATGCGATTTGCCCAAGAAACAATAAACCAAGTTATACGGACCAGCGAGTATTTCACAGGGTGGGGGCAGATCACAGTCTATTGGAAGGAAGTGCCAGTGTTGGTATATGGGCAGAGAGTGGCACACATCAAATTCACTTGAAACACGGCCAAGAGTGAATTTTTTAACGCTATCAGAAATGGCCAGCACTCATGTCATTCCTCTCACGCGTACACGTATAACCAAATCTCTTTGCCAGATTGCAACCTGGCTCACCACGTAAGACATGTATTGATTTACGTCACTCGTTTCATTGTTCCATATACAGATCACACACATTTCATGTGAATTTGTAAGCACGATGGGAGTTGCCGAGAGCAGCTGTTTATGCAAACCCTTCACTAGCCCTGACGTTCCAACTTAAAAACCACTGGTTTAGCGGTTCACCTTCGTCCAACCGTGTAGGATG
>LOND01002125.1:49431-71821 GCA_014220965.1 Paragonimus kellicotti | reverse complement strand
TTTCTTAGTAGGTATTTTAGAATGATCGCACGGACGGATCGTTTTTATAAGTCGAGAAATGTATCTTTCTTGTGGTTCTCCAGTTTGCTGACTAATGCGAAAAAAAGTAAACCTGGAGGCGTATACATTGGTAACAGGCCCCCTAGTATTTTGTCAACAGTATTTAAAGCATCCTCTAGGGTGGTTTTATGACGCAGAGAATGAATGTCAAACTGTCTCTGTCCTTCGGTACCCAGATGATTGCGAAGAAGTTTTAGTTTAGTTGGCTCTGTCAAGTCCAACGACGGATTTAACACATTGAGCAAATCCAAG
The DNA here is from genome assembly GCA_014220965.1 of Paragonimus kellicotti. Taxonomy (NCBI): domain Eukaryota; kingdom Metazoa; phylum Platyhelminthes; class Trematoda; order Plagiorchiida; family Troglotrematidae; genus Paragonimus; species Paragonimus kellicotti. The sequence goes on along the minus strand of LOND01002125.1, from coordinate 71,509 downwards.
TAATCCGTAAACGTCGTTTTCCAAGTAATCCACGAGTCTGAAGTTGGAAATATTGCCGGATCCGTCCAAATGTGTTGCAGGTGCCGTGCAGTGTTTCTATTGCAGGTGTAGCAATAGTGAGCATTGCCCGCGACGCCATTTGTTGTATCGTAAATCAGAACGCAAGGCAGTCGTAACGAGCGTAAACAGCATGTATGCAAATCTGACCAACAGACGTAACACGTGACATTAAACCAGTGAACGAGTTAGAATTAAACCAATCATAGTCGCGATGTATCACGCGAGTGTTAGTAGCCAATCAGATACGAGGTGAACGTTGTGTCACTGTAATGGATGTACACACACATACAACAGGAAGCAGTTTTTGTCTTCAACGTCAGCGCTACCGTTTGCTCTGTCTATGTCAGTCGCTTACTTTCCAAGTGGTGTCCTTCTGGAACAATCTGTCAGAAGAGATTGTTCCGTTCCAACCACCCCTACTAGCCAAATACCGATATGAAGTGCAGTGAGCATAGAAAGAACCACACCAATCCGTATGGCTGGCGTGTTGTTTGGTACACTGTGCTAAGTCATTGTCTGCTTGCGTGTCCCGTTGTATGTCGTGTCAGTGAGTGCATGTGTTGTGTCCGACGTAGGCAAGCGGATCCTAGTAACATGCCATTTCCTCTTCGCAACTACTCATTTATCAACTTTGCGCTAATGCTTCTGTTTGCAGTCTTCGCGGCGACCGTCCTAAACTCATCATTGTCTCTGGCCAAAGTTCTTGTTCCGTGACATATAAAGGCGGATTAGTATCAATTCAGAGACTTTTCGGGACCTCTAAAATCACTGAACCAGTAATCTGACCTTGACCTTCACACAAGGTTGTTGTATGATGCTGGCAGAACCTATGGCGGCTTATGAGCATGTTGTGGATGTCATTGGTTGTAGGTGGTCGTCGGCTTTAGAAATGATTATAAGTAATTGAAAATATTGACGGCGGTTATTTGAAAACCAAACGAAGTCGGCAGTATGTGGCGGATAGAGGCATGTTCAATCTTTCCTGAACCTACAAGTTGTGTGCACCGAACATGGGCAAACCACCTCCAAAGTCGCCCTTATTAACAGATACCACTGTTCACGCGGCACGCACACGACGGAACTGAGCCGGTTAAAAAGTTATGCCTCGGCAATTCTTTTCTTATAAGTTGTGACCATGTGTCCCCGTCAATACTTCGCTCAAAATTGTCGCTCAAATTGTCTTCGAGTGGAACAGTTCCGGCTTTTCCTGTCGACATTTAAGCTCCTCTTGAAAACTCTCCTAGAAAATGTGTATGAGATGCTCCACTGAAGTGGGTTCCCACAATCATAAATGTCGTTTCAGCGAACGCTTCCGTCTGTGTACCATAAAGTAATAACCGTCCTAGTTTACAGGCAGTTGCTTAATCGCTGTGACCAATAAAAGATTTACTGCCGCGATCCTACTTCCGTCACTGGCGGGTTGGCGAATGAGTGAAGACCGAGTCTTCTTAAGTCGCACGTCAGGACGTTTTAAAAGGCTCAGTGATGTTTTGCCCGTCGATGACCGGAGTCTATGGGTATGGCATTGAGTTTATTTCTTACCACCGCGTGACTTTATTTATGAGACAGCCTCCAGTATGTGCTGTGGGGACTCTTAACTGGAGCAGTTATGTCAAAGCCCATCCTTATGTTCTCGAGCTTGGCTCTAGTGAGAAGGGAAGTAACGTTTCTTAAGAGGGGAAAAGTTGTTGCGGATTGGGAAATCATGAGCGTTGCCATTCGGGACATAAGTTGGTACGGGCTGAGTGAGAGAGGGGAAGTAAAGGTGGTCCGATTGCACACCACTGTTTCAGTTATGCAACAGTCAATTTTTCATTCACACTCGGCGACAGCACACAAAGTGCCAGTATGCCTACTGTCAGATGAAAAGTCGTGGAACCCATAGAACTTAAGCATATGCGAATCCAGTTTAGCTTTAAAGGGGGTGCTTTTAATGGTGTCAAGTAAGTCCCGTTGAAGAGCCTTTCAATATGATCACTCCCTTACAGGGAAAACGTGCTGACATGACAGCCGATTCCGATGGTAGACTACTTTTAGCGAGTGTCCTTGGAGATCAACGATATATGTCGTCAGCAGCAAGCTGCGGCCGGGATACAGAGGATATTTCAAAATACGATAAGTTAAGTTGAATTCTGTCGTTCATCTGTAGGTAGGTGGGAATGGTTTAAGTTGGTCAAGCCTCATAGGGTAGGGCTGGTCGTGCCGTCCATGGGCCCGTTCTGTTACGCAGCGTTTAATATATTCAAGCCTAAGGAAGCTTTTTACGAGTTAGGGGACATGTGCTTTGGTTTTCAGTTCAAGAAGGGATGGATATATGGCCCGTAAATGCCTTACTTTCACTTACAACTCGGTTGTTTGTTTGCAAGGTGTAGGCACCTTGATGTTGTATGTTTGAATATAGACGTAGCTATTTTTAGTAGTTAGGTCCCTTCCCCTCCGTTGTTTTTTCCTGTTCGTGGTTGTGTGGCAGTTAAGCGTCAATGTGAACCACTGATGTATTGCTGTCTATGATGATGATGATGATGAAACAGCTGTGGAGAGGGAAGGATGTTCTTATGAGTAGACTCAGTGTGGCGCCAGCTGCTTGAGTCGTTGATTCACAGTTTGATTCGGCGTTCAGACCCTTCGTAATAATAATGCCAAGTTCCTTCTCAGATTCAACATCATGGGTGTAATATAGATTAGAGGAACTGTGTCGAATAGGCGAGACCTTACATTTGAACTCGTTTAGTTATAGTGAGCTTCCGTGCATTCGTTCAGCCAGTAATCGTGTGCCATTTTAAAGAACAAGTTGGTCCCCAGGTGGGGATATGGTTTCCCACATTTTAGAGTTGTAAGGGGAAACTGGTAAAGTTTGGACGGTCGTTGATTACCAAGATGGACAGCGGTGACATCCTAATGAAGAGGCCATGCTGAGCGTTAGCTTGTAGTCCATTGCACTCTAGGTTGTTTGAGTCAGCCATTGGGTATAGTCCTCCATCGTTTTAGAAATATCGGTGTTTTTGGACGGTAGCTAACAGCGTTTGTTCTTGATCCCCCCCTTAGTGTTCTGAGTGGTACCAACGGTTTTCCAGGGCCGCGGTGCCGTCATCGTCTCCATGGAACCTTGTAAAAGGCCCTCAAAAGGGTTACTAAGCCCTGCTTTGCAGTTTCGGAGTAGAGTTAGGTATTCCATTCGCACCGAAAAACTTGCCCGTGGTAAGGAGACACGGACTTCAGCTTTGAAGGCTACCGTGACTTCAATGTGGTTCCAAATGCGAGTAGGACTGCTTTCGAGAATGCCGTTTCTGTAGACCTGTGCATAGTTTCTAATCAACATCGCCGCCCCCACGTTAGAGTCAGATAATCAATTTTCGTGCATCATATGCGAAATACTTGCCCTTGCCCACGTATCGTCAACAGAAGAAGAGAAAGTAGTACATTAGTGCTTAAATGCCACAACCATGAAGAAAAGTCAAACCATGTACGGGAAGAAAAAAGACAGGAAGGAGACGGGAAAGGGACCTAACTACTAAAAATAGCTGTCTATATTCAAACATTCAACATCAAGGTGCCTACACCTTGCAAACAAACAACCGAGCTGTAAGTGAAAGTAAGGCGTCATCAGCAAGACAGCTTCCTTACGGCTTTCACTGCCCCGCGTCATTAAGTGCACTCACTTCACAGACAACTCGGATCAAACAACGACAACATTCACGCCACTGTATCCGACTAACCGCCATCTCACCTAACGTCTCAAGCCACCGACTCTGTGAGTCGCGAGGGCCCCAGCCCGGGAGACGAACCCGACCTACAGTGGCCAACCCCTTCGTGAACGATTTCATTTGTCTACGCCAGGTCATCATCTGTCCACCTCGCACCTTGCGCCAGTCGGCCGCAACGTCGGCAAACAGTGTTTGATGTGGCAGACGACTAGCTGGCATCCTTAGTACATGACCTAACCATCTAAGTCTGTGCAAATGTAAGGATTGAACAAAAGAACTCGTTTGGCAATCACTACCAAATACCCGCTTCCTAACCTCTTCGTTGCCTACTCGTTGGTGCCACCCGATGCGAGCGATCGAACGTAGATATCGGTGGTGAAATACCTGAAGGCGGTTCACGTCTCTTCTGAGCTGACCCCCTTCCCTCGGTGAATTAAGGTGACGCAGTACTCCATCGTTTCACTTCATCAGTTTGGTGTTATCTTAGTACCTACTAAATGCAAAGTTCTGTTGCAAGATTGGCAAGACTCTGCGCCTGCTGTCATCCGTGGTGGTGAGCAGTTTAGGGTAATCGAAAAGTTAGTGTACCCTGGGAGTTGCATCAGTGCTAGCGGAATGTATAGCCAAGGTCCGAATGTCGTTAGCCAACTTACGCCATCTGTGACGTTGGCATGGTCCTAGTCTTTCTGTGAAGGGTGATCCTTTCAAACGGCTGTGAATCCTGGTCTGCTCGCCCGGAGAATGTTCATAGAGTATTCCTTTCCGACCATCCGTGTCTCCGAAGCATTATCGATGTGTGGTAGGAACGCCATGTCAACAGTGACAGTTCGCCAACCTGTCTTCGGAAGGAATAGACTGTTGGCGTGTGAACATACTGATCTCGTCTCACAAGCTTCGTTAGTTTGACTACATCTTGCGAATGCCGACTCGTCACCTACCAAACTGTGGCTTGTGTGCAAATGGTGATTTAGATTGAAGGTTGCAGCTTAATGACCAACTTTTGACTCGGGTTCGGGATATGAAGAAATTTGCATCGAAGCTTACGTCGGTAGGGCTCCCTCGGCTTTCTGGCAGGAGTCCAAAGGATAGTGAATATCTTTGGCTGCGGACGCTGTCGAATATGGCGAAGAATAGATGTCAGTGTCACTGTTGTGTGTTGCTAGTCTCTGTATGCATCGCCGTAATTTCTCATTATCCTTCCACGTTTTCTCTATTCTCTAACTTGCACGTTACCTTTTTTCTTCCCATATCGTGGCACTTTTGCCACTCCATTTATTCATCACACGTCAAATGTATTTAATCACGGTAAGAGTGCAGAAATGGACTTAGAAAAACCGAAACTCTTCTCTGTATCTGTCACAAGACACATCACGGTTGATACTAGAACGGCTAACTTCAAGGTGACTGATCTATTATAAATGAGGAAACTATCTATACTGGTGCATAACTTGACACCAATAAGTCAACCGAACTGAATGATATTCACCCGGCAATTCTGAGACGTCTGGCTGATTTCCTGGTGGGTCATCTAGCTAGGATTTTCACCAAATCAATGTAAGAGGCAAGCTTCGGAGAGTCGGAAGATGGAGGCGTTTCCCTCCATTCACAAAGGTGAGACAGAGAGACTGCTTCCAATTACTGGTTAGTCAGCCTTACACGTGATTCTTCCCGTACTTGAAAAAATATTCAAGAACGAGGTTTCACACCACGTCGCAAGTCACTGACTCTTAATAAGCCAACAACATAGGCTTATACAATGGAAAGTGGTGCTTGATTAATCTGTTTTGCATCTTGGCCGGACCCACCAGACCCCTGCGCAAAGGAGAACTTGGAGTGTATTATCGGAACTTCAAAATGCACCTAATTATTTTGGTCATCCACTGATGATAACGAAACTGGAAGCATTTGTGCTTTTTCCAAATCCCCTTGTCTGAGTGAAGACTCTCTTGCTAAACAGGAGATTCTCTGTCTGGGTGAGAGGCGCTCGATGAACTTTTAGTTTGAACACAAGCGGGGTTCTTCAAGGGTCGTTTTTGGGTTCACACTTACTTCTCATACTGGTCGATGACTCAGCCAAGGAACTGAACTGTCTTGGCTGTGCGTTCTCGGATGGTGTGAAATTAGTAAGATGCTCACCAGAGGACAACACACAACGATACAATCCATCACTTGATTGTCAAGTGAAAACTCCTACTGAACGCGGTGAATGACCATGCTGGTCTATGTGGAATGCGCTTCGTACTCTCAGAGGGCAGACTGCTGCTTCAAAACCACAGCTTTTCGATTCTCTCGCCCTATTGCGCTCAGTCTGTTGGGAACACTACCATTTAGTTACGTAACCAGGTCGCACAGTCTGCAATGTTTGGGTCACGTTTTCCATATACCAGCTGATCGTTTACCGCATTGGCATTATTCGCTGAAACTATTAACAGTTGGGTGGAACTTCAGGATGGTAAAAAGACAAATTTGTCGAAAAATGCTAAGACCCTAACTGTTTCGTTGAGTCGTGTGGATAGGTGCTGCCTATCCGGTTAAGGACCTCGTGAACATTAGGATCGCCGATTGTGAACGCTATACAGGATGCCAACGTGCTGCAACCAGTAACATACCTACGTCCACAACATTTCTAGTTGTTCTGTCCTACTTGATTTTTATTCATTGTCTTTTTTTAACTTCCCTTCTGTTATGCAAACAGCGGGTTGCACCTTAATACCTTCTAGTCAGAATGGATGCATAAATGCCCACCGAACCGTTCTCGAGCCTTTTCTTACGCTGCCCCAACCAATTGACATTCTTTTGATCCTAGAAGTCCTTTGTATCACTCCGGTCTATAAGAGCGGATTAAAACCGGATGCGGTTGGCAATTGTTCATTGTCATCACATACTGGAACGGAATGCTGTATTTGGCCTCACTTCTGACCTTCGAGACTTTACCAATATATTCGATAGCGTAAACTGCTCGTCCTTGCTGATCGTGCAATCAACTACTGGTGAGGCCGAGTTTCGTTTGGGTGGTATGTTTGGAATAGCATCACATCGCTCTGATAATGACGGGTGACTGTTGTAGCTGTGCGTTGATAACTTTTCGTCAGAATCATTCCGATAGTGTGGAAATATGCCAACCAACTGTTGTCTGCTATCTGCTTGTGCAATGCGCTTGTTGTGTGCTTGACAGGTGGTGGTTGGTTTTCTGTTTGCTCCTTATTCTTTAACTGTGTCATTCGTAGTCGTTGTATTGTCGACCCTTCGGAACTGAACCGATATTCCGCTTTGTGTTCTCTTTTAAACCGTCTAACAAGGATTCGGATGTATATAACTTCCTTAGTCGCTCTAGTATGTACATTTTTTGTGAATCAGTTGAGAGGCTTCTCTTAACCCAGTATAAACTAAGCAGGTTTGCTTGTCGCCACCGAATGTACGTGTTATTTATCGCATGTCTAAAGTAGTGATACACAAGTTTCCTACAATCTGCTTCACCTTACGACTCATTTACCTGACTCAACATACCTATCTCACCACAAATAAGTACACTGTTTAGTGCTTATCAATATTTCATTAAAGACCTAGTGGTGGTCCCTGCTATGGCTCCTTCAATGGAGATAGCATGTATGACCCACACGAAGAGGTTGTATCGTTAACGATATCACGTGGTTGAAGGAGATATACTCACTTACCTGACTGTCTGATGCATATTGTTAACAAGTGTATTCGTCATGTTCTCTGAAACGTTCTGACACAGAATTCAAGAAAATACTCTCTCTAATCATTTGCCAACGTGACTGTTTATCAGAAGATAGGTCTGTGTCCAAGCCATGCATTTTATCACATGGCAGCTTTTTTCTATTGCATTTTTGCAGTTTATCTTTGTCTATTGGTTGCCTGTGCCTGCAGTCCTCGTACATCTGGACCCTTGGTGACCTCTTGCTGCAAAATGTTCAGCCTCATCTTGTGAGTGCTGACAAATTGAAAGTGTGTATCTTGTTAGGTATGTTACTGGTGTTGATGGTATCACGTTTCCAATGGCTTGATTTGTCTCTAGAATTTCCCTTATTGTTGAGTATACATGCAATGCTCAACGTTCTTTAGAAGAACACATAATTATTGGGCGTATATTTGGGTTTTTGGAGATCTGCTTCTTCTTCGGGTTTGTCCGAGACAATGCAATACTTGAAGCAGCCTCCCGTTTCAAACCGCCCTTGCTAATACATTTAACAAATGAATAAACTCATCGAGCATCCCACATATTCCATTGCGGATCGTAGTGTTCATACTGACATCCCCTAGTTCCTTGCTCAAAAGTGATGCAGTTAGTGTAGAACAGATTACTGCTTCAAAAATCACAATTGGTTCTCGGACTTAGAATCCGAGAATAAATCCTTTTCTTATAAGGACGTGATAAGTCAAGACAATGGAGAGGGGGTTAGACTACAAGTACGCTGCACCGGTGGGTACAGTTTAGGAACGAAGTAAGGGGGCTGCATGTTACAATATTTACGTAGGATATATTGAATATTAAAGGGTGGCGATTGTGACCGATGGGACGGTTAAGAGTCTGTCTTCCTGGATATCGGAATGATATTCAAGATGATAGGATGGACGAATGAAATGTAATATTAGTGTCAACACACTGTCAGCAGAAGGTAGAAACTACGCCCACCACGCCGAATCTGTATTTCGTTAGCTGTTGGATCAAGAAACAGCGGATAAAGTCGTCGGTGGGGCGTATCTATCAGAGGAGGACAAGGGGCCACTTTTGACACGAGATTGTATGACCACCGCCGTGAAAATGTGCTCGAACTTTGTTGGGAGGGTGGGGTCGCTCCATAAAACTCATTTGGAATGGATCCGTTGAGGTCATGTTCGTTCTCGAAGCTTACTACCACGTAGTTTTACTTGCACGATGGGGAATGAGTCAAACAGAAGGTACCTTCAATTTGACTGTCATGGTGTTGTCTCAGTGGTGTAAGATCAATGGAGTTAAATGAATTTTTAAGGCAGTGTCTGCGATCTCCATAGCTAATGAGGAATGGGGGTTTGTAACCGCTAGTTCCCTAGAGCTTAAAGACGTATGAATGGACAAGAGCTGGTTAGGGAAACTGGTCAACTAGGTTGAAAAGTTAATTCGAACCTGAAATTATGGAAGATTAAAGGAAGCCAAATGTAACTAACAAACCGCTGGGCAAAAATAAATACGGTTTAAGCAAAGTTGAAGAAGTTACCATTTCGTAACACGGTAAATCGGTTAGGGCAGTGGCTCATAATTTTCGATTTAAACTTTAGTGATATCAGTTTGACGTTTTTTGTGTGTGTGTGCACCGGTATGCAGGGAGAATGCATCCGAACATAACGCAAGTAATAATTGTCACCTGAAAGAGGGTCGCCACCATTACGCATTGCTGCCTGTGGTCTACAGCCGGTATTTGCCATTGTTCATATTTGTATCTCCTAAAGTTAACTGTTTTCCCGATGGTGCTTCTTTTTCTTGTGAGGATTAACTGTTTATATCTGCTTTTCTGTTAGGTAAGCCTAGTTTCCTTAGGCCATGTCTTTGTCTTAATCGCGAATAATGTGTTTATCATCGATGTCCACTTTTTGCTTACATAATTTTTTGCAGCATGTTGAACTCGGTTCGTCCAACAGAAAACATCCTAGTTCCTGCACGCTTTCTCGTGCTGTACGGTAGCCAAACAGGCGTAAGTCGCTCAATCGCCGAGCGCCTTGTTTTGCAAGCTCGCCACTTATTCGTTCCATTGGTGAGCACAGGTAACGGAACTTCAAGTTCACTCACATTGTCACTCAGCGCACTTGACTCTTACCTTCCTGTCTCACGTTTGGCCAAAGAAAAAGGAATCGTGCTTTTCGTATGTTCTACTACTGGCTATGGTGTTCCTCCAGACAATATGTGTCAATTCTGGCGCCGGCTAATGAATCGTAGCCTACCGATCGGTTGTGCCCTTCCAAATTTGCATTTTGCCGTACTTGGAATTGGTGATTCATCTTATCCGAAGTTCAATATTGTTGCCAAGAAACTCTATCGTCGCCTTACACAACTTGGCGCCACCCCTTTGGAATTATCCACCGCAGATGACAACTTAGCCCTTGAACAAGGCCTTGGTTTAGCAGACGAACAGGCAGAGCTCACATTACATGGGTTATTGCGATGGTGGGTTCCGCAGTTGTGGGAGCTACTATCAAAACGTTGGCAGCTGCCTTTTGTGGCTGCTCTTCCTAAACCATTAACACTTCCTGTTCTTGAAAGTCCGGCAGTGGTAGCTAGCTTCTGGCCTATTTTCAACGTTGAATTTGTGACTCATTCAACATCCCCCATTAACGGAATACGTACTACCGAACCAGAAGGTGAGCTCGTGACGCGAGCTGTCGAAGAAGACAATAGTTGCATTTTAAATGGATTACCATCACCTTTGTCAGCCAAGTGGTTTTGTGTTAAGCAGAACCAGCGAGTGACTACATCAGATCATTTTCAAGATACACGTCTGCTCACGCTTTCTGTGGATGTGAGTTTTTTTAATTAGCTGATTCATTTCCGGGATTCCGTTCCTTTAGCTTCAGTGTTTTTCTTCTGTATATATGTTAACCCTGCTTATCTAAGATGTCAATCCATGTCTGCGGTATTATTTGCTTTGAGCCGTTGTGTTCTTAGGTCATTGTTGGCTCAGTAGGAACCTTCGATTTCGTACCCGCCAAGCATGATGCTCGTTCTTTCTGAGCATAGCTTTTTATCTTATCGTGGATTTTCTTGGGATAACACTTCATCCGTTTCATACAGTTGAGATAACCAGCCCGTTGGCTAGTACTGCGGGTTAGTAATAATTCTCAACCTCTTACCCGGGGATATTAATAGGTGTCATTTTCCTGGCCAAACGGAAGTCGTAATTTCCTGACTAACTCTTTCCTGTCTGATGTTATTGTTCACATTCGGCCACATGAGCAGCCTAGGCTACTTGTAAGATTCTTTTAATCACTTGTGAGTATTGACGCGTTGGACGAGTGTAAATGATGACAGTAGTTGTATTTCGACAAACGTTCCATTCCACCTGGAAACGCGAATCCCTTTTATCGATTAAGGCTTATCGGTAGTATGTAGTGTTCCTACCTGGATTGCACTCTGAACTCCAGTCTCCGTGCTACTTCTGAGACAACCATACTGTCCGCTACTCTGCTGCCCTCATTCTAGGTATATTCGATTGGTCACACAAATGTTCAGCCACAAACGCTTATAAGTAATATCTACTGATTTAATTTCAAAAGTCACAATCTAGACGTTTGGGCCGTTATATGTCTTCATTTTGCATATGATCATGTTTCAAGACACATGACAGCAGTCAGTAGAAGCTCTCGAAAAGTCGAATGAAGTATCTACTGCACACTGGTCAGTTGAGACAGTAGTTTCTAAGTAAACGAGAAAGGTTACACACTTTGTTTTGGTCATGATCGCTCCGCTCATTGTCCATGCTAGGCGGAATTGGATTATGATGGCTGTTTATTCGACAAATCCCGGCGTATACCCAACGTCTAACATTGAGCTTGATGAGGTCCGAACAAACACTTCGGCCCGATTGATCACGAATCGGGAGTAAGTTTTTGGAACTGTTTAGCACATGTGGTTTACCAGTATGCATCGACCCTTAGGTTTACTCCCGCTTTTTCTGTTCGCTTATGATTCCAAATGTTCCGAGATGGGAATGCGATCGTCATCTTTTACGAACTTACCAGCGACGTAAGCAAACTTGAAACACGATAGCCAACACGAAGAAAAATGTGATGATCGTTGTAGATGTCTGCGCATTAAACAAACGGTCGCGCCATTTCCTACAAGATGGCCGTTGTAAGGTAGTAGTCTCTATAGGAAGTTGTAACAAGTTCTTTGATACAGTATCTCTCATTCATGATGCTAAAACTCGCTGCTCTGTTGAGTCAATGAGCGGCCTCATCTCTCGTCACCATGTACTCGCTTAGTTCAGTATACTAAATAATTTTCACGTGATCACCTTTTTGTGAGCATGCTGCTTTGCGTTCCCAGTTATTACGTTTCGTTTCATGGGCACATCTAAGTGGTTTTTCTCGGTCTCGAACCATTTCAGCACGATCAACCAAACTTGGGATTCCAGCCCGGTGATGTCCTGTTTGTGCAACCCAAAAACTGTTTGGATGATGTCGTTCTTCTGCTCACAGTCACCCGCACTAATCCGCGTGATCGACTGCGCGTCACAACACGTGATCCAAATTTCCCTGCACCATCCGCGTGGCATCCGGTTTTGCAATCAGTCAGTAGGTCAGGTTTGACGACGGCCTGGTATGCGACTTATTATTTCGATCTGACTACCGTTCCCGATTCGTTTGTATTTGCCAAACTGGCTGCTTGCGCTAATCTGGCACTGCAAAAGTCTGGTGCAGGATATTCAAAGTTCGAAACGGATCGACTCAAGCTGGAATTTGAGCGACTTGCTGAGTTGGGTTCGATGAGCTCAACAGAGATTGCCGATGATTTGCACGAGTATGTAACACGACCACATCGTCGTTTGGTGGAAGTCTTGTTAGACTTTCCTGTCACAGCAGGCCTCCTGTCTCCGGACAAATGGTTTGACGTACTGCCTGGTCCAATCCGTGCTCGACCGTATTCAATTGCTTCGGCGCCACCGGACATCCAATTGCTGGTCGCTGTGGTCACCTACAAGACACGTATGTCAAAACCGCGCCTTGGTTTAGCATCAAATTACTTAGCTGATTTGTCTGTCGGTGAGCGTCTTCCCGGCTGGATTGCTTCGGATGTCGCCGGTGGCTTCAATTTTGCCAAATTGCTGAAAACTCCGATTACACCCTGTTTGTTAATTGCACCCGGAACGGGAGTGGCTCCCTTCCGCAGCTTCTTGTGGTATCAACATCAACTTTTGCACGGACAAGGGAATAACGTTTTGTTTTTCGGTTGCCGCTATTCGACCAAAGATTACTATTTTCAGAAAGAATGGTCTCAATTAGAATCTGTGGGTCAGTTACGTGTGATTACTGCGTTCTCTCGTGAATCTAAAGTAGAGTCTACAGATCACAATACCAGTCAAAATATTACCCTAAGTCGCACGTACGTGCAACATAAACTTTGCGAGAATGCAGACGTGGTATGGTCTATCTTGGCTAACCCAAATTCCTTTGTATTCGTTGCTGGTAACGCTAAATCAATGCCCAATGAAGTCCGAAACGCCCTCGTGACTGTATGCGAAACAGCGGGTGGTTTGTCAGCCAAGGAAGCAGAAGCAAAGCTGACCGCTCTAGAAGCAGATCGTCGTTTTCAGGTAGAGGCTTGGTCGTAATGCGCTGTCAGTTTGCAACTTGAGCACTGTGCTTTCCTTCCTTCTGAACTGCTCTGGACCAGGTCTTTCACTATGTATACGGCCCTTTTCAAACATGTACATGATCCAACTTCAAAGAAATATATCTTATTTCTAATCCCGGATTGAACGTTTTTGTGTGCACAGTTTACCTGTATATGACACGCATTGGGGTAAATGCTGTTGGTTACATCACATAAGTGAAGTACAGCTCTGTTGGAAAATTCGTTTGCTAGTTTGTCGATTTGCTTAACGTTGGTGGCGAACCAATTGATGCAATTGTTAGAGCATCTCTATGCCTTTTAATCAGTGGATGAAGAAGAACACAACGCTATGAGTGGGTTATACTACTCAACGTTCCAACCACCATGGGCGGTCGTTTTGGAGAGATTTGCACCAGTGAACTCTTCGAAACAATCAAAACGTCTCAAATTAAAGAAGTGTTAACCGCCTACCATTATCCAGATACCTTTATCGAAAACACAATCGAACGCTTGTCGAGTGTGGGAGTAATCGGAGACCAAATCTTACCGATGTACTGTGCAAATAACCCGCCGTGAACGAACATCTGAAAAATTCACTCCGTTTCCTATGAGTACGTCATCCGGACCATATTTTGGTTGGATAAAGCTGGTGATGCATTCTGAAGATCCAATCTCTATGGACAACCATATAGACTGTGCTTACGAAATCGAGTGCGTTGATGGTGGTGCCATTTGCATAAAATAAACAAGCAGACAATGGGAAGTGCATTTTATTGAACAAAAGAGGCACACACGGTTCCCTCCAAAGGAAGCATACCAACTTCAGAAGCTAGAGAGAGATTCGGCCATCGCCTAACATGCACTGTCAGAGAATCACAACGTAAGTTTCGATCAAGCTCGAGTGATTCATAAGGGTCTACCTTTCTATGCGGAGCGATGCTGTGCGGATTCTTTCACCATTTACACCTAACACGAGTTCGTCAGTCATAATGATAGTACACCTTTGTCTGCAGGATGACGCGGATTGGTATATATCACCAAACATAGACGCTCCTTATGTTCATCGGTCTCACCCCCACTTAATGGGAGGTAGATTCGATCTGTCAGTTCAGGCACAACAAAGGTTGACCTAACCACAGCAAATCCCACGTGACTTCCGTTAGTATGGTATTAACTGCAACACTCCTGAGGAAGGCCATCCACGGAACGTTGAGTATTGTCAGTTGCTCATAACGTTGTTCTTCTGCATCTGTTTATTGAAAAATTGTAATGACAAGGCCAAACTGTTTCCTCTCTTGGTACTATATTTGTTGCGGACTTTTTGCACTCTGTATGCTTTTTTTCCGGAGGGCTGCTTATTGGTCTTGAGTTCCTAATTATTCACCAGCAGCGTATGGCTTATTTCTCGCCGTTGTATGTTGTTATACGACGCTTTTGCGTTGTTACAAACCAAGATTGCATTGCCAAGTATTGTGCACGCCCCCTAGCTGTATGACCACAGACATGCCTGTTTTTAAAGATTCAGATTTCTTTCATCTTACTTATTAATTGACTAGTACGCACGTTAATCAGAGGACAAAATTACCCCCAGATCGTCAATTTGCCTCAATTATTTCTTTGCCGTTGCGAATAATTTCCACCTAAACAATGCTCTGTAAAAGCCCCATGAAATCTCCTTATGTAAGTACACACTTTTCCCATGCATTGTAATGATGTTTGGTGGATTTTTTTATCGCAACAGGTGGGCGCAAACATTCTGAAGCTGCTCTGATATAAACGATAGGTTATCTAAGTCTGCATAACGCCGACTTGTATAGTTTGAATTTCTTACCTTTGTTTTATTCCGTTACTGTTCATACTTATATGTGTTACGTCTCTGAAATCATGAATGAATATTGTTCGGTCCCTAGTCGTTCAAATCTTTTACTAATGCTATTTCCCACGTGCTTCCCGAACGTCCTTATGTGCCAATCAAAAATTAAAAATATCTGTTTATCCAAACATTATTTGTTGCGAGGAGCGCCCTGTTCTGAAAATACCCAGCGGTTTATATGGTTGACAGGATTTGTGACTTTCGTCGTGGTATGTGGACCGTAAGAGAATATCTGCAAGAATCCCAGTTCCCAAATTTGGATGTGTACATTAGTATCTCCCCTCTTTTGCTGGGGGAAAATAAAGTTTTCTTTTGGTAAATCACACAAGAACCACAGCCTTGGATTGCGCTGACTGTTTGTTGAATGCCTAATTTTGTGAGCGTGATTGCGTATTTGACCTTGTTTGGTCTTTCATTTTCTTTTGGAATCTGATATCATGTTAAGTATTTTTATCATCCGGGTATATTTCTGGTTAGCGAATATTGCTTGTGTAGTCTAAGTTCTGCTTGCTCTTCTCACAAAGGCATTAAGTTCTCTAACTTAGAGAGTAATTACTGTGCGTGTTTACGTTCAGTGCTTTTCCGTTGTGCAGAAACATGGCCCGTTCGTGTAAAAGGTTTCTGCAAGGCTTTGGTATTTATGCGCCATTGCGTCCGATAGGTAGTTTGCATCAACCGAGTGTTGAGTGCACAACATCACAGTTCGTCGGAATATATTTTCAACACTTTCACTTTTGTAGTGGATAACACAGAGAATGAAGGTACAGTCTACGATGATTCGTAGTTTTCCGCGTGCCAACGGAACGCCTCCTGATGATGGCAGTAGACTTGTGAAACTCACGATTGTTTCACCGAGCAAGACAAGAAGGTGCTGCCTGCCATGTTTGTAATAGCGCAACTGCCTGTGCTCTCGGGATTGCAGTGCGTCGTAATCAACGGTATGCTTGCGTCCGCAGAACTTACTAGTATCTCCTTCTGTTTGTTTGTATTTTCTAACTTTTTTTCGTGTGCTAGATAAGTTGTTATCTAGGTTAACGACAACCCAATACATTTTACTCAGGGACGCAGCCTGGCTTCAAAAGTGTGTCCAACTGTGATCCTGTATCTCCTCCAGTGGTCTGTACTAACGATCAATCTTCTCTCTTCAGTTAGCTGTTCTCCATGGCGTGCAGTCGGGGTTTCTTCTCCGGTGTGCGTGATTTTTTCGCGGCTCCATTACGACTGTGGCTGATGCACAAACGCCTAGTGCAACTCAATCCGACTGAGAAACACTTGAAAACGGTTCAGCAACATCATTTGGAACGCACTCGCCGAATGCAATTACGCGAACGATTGCACGATTCTTATTCCAGCTCTTCTACCGGTCGTCTCTCTGACATTACTACCAGAGCATCTGCAAGCGCTGACTTGGTAGATTCCGGTGGCCTTATCCAACCTCTTGTTCGTATTTGGCTGATTAACGTTGGGCTTATTCTTGTGAGTGACAATCCCGTTTCGATAATCCCATTCCTCATCCTTTAACACCGTGTTACTTTTGTCCATCTAACGTTTGCTTGTTAGAAGCTTCTCTGGTTGTTTCTCTCATTACATTTTTTTGTTCTTATTTTTCGATAGCAACGGCCGGTGTTATGAAAAGGCACACCATGAATAAAAGCTGTCGTTTCAACCCGGACATTTCACCTGTTTCTCTTGTACCGAATGTAGTCATAAAAAACACTGTATGTACAGTACACGCCGTAACACGTAACCCTGGTTTGAACATCCGTTACAAGTGGTATTGGCGTTGTCCGCCACTTTCCTCGTAAACTACTATTTCAAGTTTATGCTTCCCGATATTCATAATTTATTATTGGATTCAACTGTTTAGATCCTGTGTACTTTAGTTCGGTATGGATTGAAGCAGCACATCTGTTACTCTTGCTGAACTGAGTTTGCTGTGATGTAATGACGGGTAATGAAGCGGTACAATGTAAAACGTAGAAATAGCCGGTATGTATCAGTCATCTTCATATTTGCACTTGCAAATCGACCTTTTATTTGCATGTTTCCCTCTCGTAGTTGTATGCCAGACAATAATCAACAAGTCACTGATGTGTCACTGTAATTGACAGTCATTATGAGAACGTGGATGTGGATAATGTGGATTGTGATATGGATGACAAGGGTGCGGATGACCGGAACGAAAATGAGGAGAAGGAGGATGGCGATTACGGTTAGGATGCTGCTGCCGATGATGATGATGGTGAGGAGAAGGAGAAGAAGACGACGAAGAAGAAGAAGAGGTAAAATGGAGAAACCGTTGAGGGTGTGGATGAGAATTGAGATTAGAGTGAAGACGTGGAGGACGAGGATGGGGACGATAGGGACGGTGAGGAAGTTGAGTATTAGGATGAGGATGCTAAGTATGCAGAGGAAGAGGACAAGGGTGAAAATGAGCGTCAGAATTTGGGTGAAGTTAATAATGATGCCAATAATATCGATAATAATAATAATGCACGTAGTGGATGCGATGAGAGATAATCGTATCTTCATATGAGTGGTCTACAATGGATGCACGTCAGCTCAAACAGAAACTTATTATGTTTCGATCGTGATATTCATTAAACTGGATTGTTAAATTCTTGAAGCATCGCTGCGTCACAACAGGATTGTAGATATCATAATATCTTATCACTGAAGATGTGAAACGCGAAAACGGGCAAGCGAAACTCAAATCTGACGTCTAACTATCTCGGCTTCTGTGAAATCTTTAAGCTGTGAACAAGAAGTCAGTTTGTCATTCTTGGGCATCTTGATTGAACGCTTTTCATATGGACCTATTCGGCAAGCCAACGCGCACAGGACAACATATGATCGTTATGAGTTTCGCTCCAGTTGCATACAAAAAATCACCAGTCTTTAGGTTTTAAAGGGCGTCAAGTACATTCCCAGGTGTTATTCTACAACTCAATCAAGTGATGTCAACTGGAACTCTTTTTGTGAGCTGTAAACGACAAATCGCTTAGGTTTATTCAATTCCACTACGTTATCTTCAAAACGCTGAGTGACACACAGGTAAATCGGTTCCCAAGGGTCAAAATAAGTTGGATTGGTTTCCCATGGTACTGGTAACAACGTGATTAATGCAATAAACGTTGCAAACCTCAACTATTTACGTTCGCAGAGAATATACCAACAAATCGGCTCTTCAGGACCAAAGATACAAGCAACAATGAACCCTCGATTAAGGCTTGCAAGCAAATGCGAAGCTTGCGTATCACGGTCTCTGGACGGTGTATCCATGTGAATTAAATATGTATAGACCATCTAGTAGGAAAACGACACAGTTAAAGGAGGGGGGATAGGAACAGGCCGGCAGATGTGTGCATGATGGTGTCTTGGGCCTTTAAATCGGTGTGCAAAATAATGTACCCGAGCAAAAGGTAACGACACTATCATCTGTGGGATTGCAGCTTCTGACCTCCGTCGACGCTCGACACATTTACCAATTATCCGTTTGACGCTAGCACTGCGCTGTACTATCCCGTACACCTAATGAATAGCCTCCGATACCTGGAACATCTCACTGTGGCTTTCCATTACGTGGAAATGTCTCACGATAAGATCAGTAATCGGGTGACAGTTGGGAAGAATGAATAAGTGCTTTATTCTCATCCGATAGGTTGCATAGTTCAGCCTACCTCCCAGCCAAATAATATCCTCAATCGTCACAGGGCTTAGCTTTCTCAGTGGGCCGGCTCTGGAAAAACGGTCATACCCTTTTTGATTTTCCAGAGGGGACTTTAGCTGTCTGAGTTCAAAGGCCTGCACCTCCATTTGTGTCATCCAGTTAACTGCGTGACAGGCATCGTTAATTTCTGTACATCGTGATACGCCAAGATGAACATGGGGAATTTCGGCAACCAGGCAGCAGCCGATCATCACACCATAAAAATAGTGGATTGCTCATTGTCAAAGGTATTGTCGCGTTTATTCGAGTTGGAATGGTCTTTAGCTCTAGATCGTCAAATTCTTCCGTTCCAATTTTGTTACACTGCAATGCCTGCGAAGGGTCTCGTAAAAACGATTGATCCGCTAGCCACCGGGCATTTTTATGGGGTCCATAAGTAGAGGTCAGGTCCATAGGATTTTCTTTTGACGACGACTTATGAGTCGCGACAATTCGATTTGCGACAAAAGTGCTAAATATTTCCTAGACGTTTTTTATGCAATGCAAGACGATCATGGAGTTAGTGCACATATACCTGTACCTCATCGCACAATTTCAAGCATTCGGACATTCAGCACCGCGGAAGCCAGTTCCAACGGCAGGACGGTGACGGTTTTCAATGGTTTCATCCGGGTTTCTGCGAAACTGAAAGTGCAATAAGACAAACGTACTTCGGGTTGATTGCGCACACATGCTACTGCACCGTACCACAGAAGGTGTGCATTTGCATAACCTGAGGCCCATCTGCTTTATTCCGAACACAACGTCGAATACTCAACCCGTCAAACTGTTTCATATGATCTTTCCATTTACACCAGTCGTTGTCGCATACCTCGTGGATAGAATCGTTCCATCCACAACCAGTTACGTTTAACGCTTGAACTAATGGTTTCGCTGGCAGACACAACGGAATAGCCAATTCCAGCTGATCGTAAAGTGTGGATATTGCAGATCATAGACCGCGTCTGATTGCCAAACTATTTGGAGGGCGAAATCGGACGCAAAAACAGTTGGCTCCTGGTTTATGTTCACTAACTAGGGCGTGTTCAACCTGGATATCTGGATTTTTATATATCTCACATCTCCAGTGCGTTCAGACTGTGGGACACTCTGCTGCTAATTTGAGTGTTTAGCCATCTATTTTGCTGATCATAATCCACCACGCGCAAGCATTCCACGAACTTGACAAACGAATGTTGTGGTTTTTTCAAAGTCGCTTACCAAAAACAAACAATCTTCCACATAAAAATGAGAATGAATTGCATTTTCAACGACTTCCTCATACAGGCTGCCAAAATCCTCAGCGGTCCTTCTCGACGCACAGTTGGCACAAAAAACTGGCGACGTGACCCTCAAAGAAATGTGCTGTTATTTAGTGCTTAACCGGAGCAGCATCCAAGTAACTCTCGAGCCACCACAGGAAACGCAGCGCACTTCTTTATCTTTCGGACACTTGCACCTGCTTGAACACCCCCTTGACGTCAGCAACCAATGCGAACGCACTAAATCGACAGCGCGAAAGTATTCTTACCGAATTGGCAGTAGTGCGGCTGGTCGTTCAGGAAAATATCCTGACTTTACCGTCACAACGAGACTGGACCTTGACGTGGTGTGACGGCTTGCGCATCTCGATGACCTATTGGGCTAAACTGGACGGTGTGATCACCACACCGATAGAGTCACTCATACCAGGCAGGCCAATGGGTAGAGGTCTGACAAACCAGTCTCCTGGTCCTCCAGGTTGGGGGTTGGAAGAAGGTTGGCATCTTTTTCCGGAAAAAGTACCAGTTCTGGTACATTGCCACCCAACCGCTGCCTTGCGGTACAGGCTTTTGAGCCAAAGGCTTTGGTTGAGAACCCTAATCGTTCTCCTGTCTAGGTCTGGGCGTCCTGGCAGTATCTCAGCCCACACACAACCATGAATATTCACAACAATAAATCCATACTGCATCGGCCGTCTCGCAGTATAAACCGGGTCGCCCTATCTGCTGCATACAGCAGGGTGGATAGGCGAAAACATGCTACTGCTGACCCCTCCCCCACTGTCCTATCAAATTTAGCTCTCAGGCCCCTCCCGACCCCCATTTCTGGTGATTACTCTGCAGGTCCCACAATAGATATAGCTAATCATAGTAACACTGTGCCGGTAAGTCCATCTCTTGCCACTCAGCTTCAGGCCTCCCTCGTCCCTTGCTTAGACCTAGAATGCGAATTAATATAGGTGCTTTCAACGTTCGCATTCTGAAACAGTTAGTGTTGTGACCGCAAAAGACGCTTGGCCTGCGAAGTTGTTTATTGCATGAAATCCCGTACAGGTTATGTTAAAACAGGACCACGAACGCGTACACTCATTTGCACGGCTGACGTGTATTCACACACATTGGGCAGCAGTACATTGTCATTTGCCCTGGTGGCACGTCCCCATAGTGCGTACACACTATTCCAATAGTCGCTTCTGGTCCATCGTCTTCCTGGCGTTGAGACCTGCCTTTAGTTCCCGAATGTACGCACTATACTACTCACAAACGAAGCTGCCTGTTATACAACAATAGATCAGTTGGCTGCTCTCGCACGAACGTTAGACTCGTTGCATGTTGATGTCTGCTGTATCTCGGAGACTAGAATCCAGGACAGTAGTCAACGTATGGAACTAACAGCACCCCGCATTGTCTACCCGATACTGGTTATACACTTCGGGTGACTCCACAGCCGCCGTTACAGGTCAGGCTGGAGTAGGTATAGTTCTCAGCACGACGGCCGCAGCCGCATTAGTAGATTGGATTCCTGTTAACAGTAGACTTTGTGCCGTCCGCTTGGCAGGTTCTGTTAAAACCAGCTGTAGACGCAGAATCTCCAGAAGTCTTATCATTGTTCCAAATGTCTGCAGTGACGTCGGTGTCAAGGACACCTTTTACTCGGATCTGGCCGTTCTCCTTCGGTCGACACGTGGTTCTGATATAGTCGTTCTGGCCGGAGATATGAACGCCCAGGTCGGCCGCCTTGGTGAGGCCGAGTCTCGTTTAGGTGGCAGGTTTGGGATATGTCACAATCTCGTCTCAAACCCTGAAAACCTAGTCGTCATCATCAACGAGAGAGAGAGAGAGAGTAATACACTAGTTGTTCTTACTGACGCTGAAATGCCATGCAACCATGAAGAAAAGACAAACCTTGTACGGGAAGAACGAAAAAGGAAGGGGAGGAAAAGGAACCTAATCATTACAAGAAATAGCTACGTCTATATTCAAACATTCAACATCAAGGTGCCTACACCTTGCAAACAAACAACCGAGCTGTAAGTGAAAGTAAGGCGTCATCAGCAAGACAGCTTCCTTACGGCTTTCACTGCCCGCATCATTAAGTGCACTCACTTCACAGACAACTCGGCCAAACAACAACATTCACGT
>LOND01002125.1:20092-36734 GCA_014220965.1 Paragonimus kellicotti | reverse complement strand
CATGAAGAAAAGACAAACCTTGTACGGGAAGAACGAAAAAGGAAGGGGAGGAAAAGGACCTAACTACTAAAAATAGCTACGTCTATATTCAAACATTCAACATCAAGGTGCCTACACCTTGCAAACAAACAACCGAGCTGTAAGTGAAAGTAAGGCGTCATCAGCAAGACAGCTTCCTTACGGCTTTCACTGCCCCGCATCATTAAGTGCACTCACTTCACAGACAACTCGGCCAAACAACAACATTCACGCCACTGAGCTCGATTAGCCGCCATCTCACCTAACGTCTCAAGCCACCGACTCTGTGAGTCGCGAGGGCCCCAGCCCGGGAGACGAACCCGATCTACAGTGACCAACCCCTTCGTGAACGATTTCATTTGTCTACGCCAGGTCATCATCTGTCCACCTCGCACCCAGTCGGCCGCAGCGTCGGCAAACAGTGCTCGGTGTGGCAAACGACTAGCTGGCATCCTTAGTACATGACCTAACCATCTAAGTCTGTGCAAATGTAGCGACTGAACAAAAGAACTCGTTTGACAATCAGTGCCAAACACCCGCTTCCTAACCTCCTCGTTGCTTCACTCGCTGGTGCCACCCGATACGAGCGATCGAACGCAGACATCGGTGGTCAAATACCTGAAGACGGTTCACGTCCTCTACCTGAGCGGCCACGTTTCGCTGCCGTAAAGTAATACAGCCCTCACTGTTGTCTGATATACGCGACCCTTAAGCTTCAGAGAAATACCTCTCTGTCGCCATAGGTGTCTCAGATTAGCGAACACCGCCCTAGCCTTGGAAATACGCGCTTCTATTTCATTCCCTACACCTCCGCCGCTGATGCAGCTTCCCAGGTATACAAACCGGTCAACAATCTCCATGACTTCATTATCTAACATTAAATCTACGTGA
This sequence comes from Paragonimus kellicotti, assembly GCA_014220965.1. NCBI lineage: Eukaryota > Metazoa > Platyhelminthes > Trematoda > Plagiorchiida > Troglotrematidae > Paragonimus > Paragonimus kellicotti. The sequence continues at coordinate 35,825 of LOND01002125.1, read as the reverse complement.
TCACAACAATCTTGGAGTGTCAGTTACCCTCATTTAAACAGCTTGATAACGACGTTTGTTGACCAATTGCATGATCGCTCGCCTGAGCCCAGCTACCATGAGTGTTCTTGTCTAGGAATGATCAGTTTGCTGTTGTCCAGCTCACGCATGATTATGGACACCCCGTGATATAAATGCTGAATAACTTAGCTTTTATTGACCACTTAAACTGTACAACTTACATTTATCAATGCACGATGATATACGCAATTCCGGGGTTGTCTTTTTAGATTCTTGGATTTTTTCGTCATCTAGTTTTCACGTGGTTTCGCAAATTATTTCGGGTTTGCTTCACATTTGTCTTCCACTGTTCATGGAACTTGTGAATATGCTATATTTGAAAGTAAGTTCCTGTGATTTTCGTCCATTAGTCGTTGTAATTTGGAATGTGATTCTGACTTTTACTGTTATGAAAGCGAATGACGGTTTTCGCGTAGAGGTTAAGTAGGCTAGACCCTCTGGTGGGACACCTCAGTAGGTGGTTTAGCCGGTGCGTTTTTTCGGTGCACTGCCTTCACGCACTTCTAATGCCGTTTTCCGGTCTGTCAGCTTGAAACCGCTCATTTCATCCGAAGACTGATTATATCAAGGTTCTCATGCAGATCAATATTGTTGTCCAGACTACTCCGTTCTGTTGCTATTAAGTGAAGATCCTGAGACACAATTGGGCTTTTTAACTTGCCAGTTTCAAAATGATTAGATAACCGAGAACACTCCTCACAGTTAAGATGAATCTGTTTTAGTTTCCCTCATAAAAAGGAGGTGGAAGCGTCTAAAAATCGCGACAGAGGTAGTTTGACTCGCGACTTAACTAGGGCGCTGGTCTTTATCATGTTCATTAACTAACTCTTTTCAGAGAAATCGGCATTTGGACAGGATGGGCATGTTTGATCAACGGTACTGTATCTCAACTACAAGTACAACGTTTGACTCAGTAAATCGATGGACTCTTTTGGAATCGTTCAGACGCAGATGTATGTCGACGTAACAGACATACCAATTGTCTCGTTCCACTCTCTTATTCCTGGTCATGTCAAGGTCTGTAGGGAACTACCATACTTGTGCCACCTCATGGCAGCGTCTGACTGCCCATCTCCTCGTTTTTATGCAACGAGCGAAATTATAAATTACTGTTTACCACTTTCACAGTGTCCAAGCGTTGGTGTAATTGACCGACCTGAATCATACTGCTGTTCAACGATTTCTGAGAGATGCCTGTTACGTAATCTGTCATTCTATCTAGCCGTCTGGGATCAGCTGTTCCCCTTAACGTGAGGGTTTAGGACTGTGCCAGTAGTAGTGTTTCTTGTCCGTATAATTGATAGTATGGTCTGTCGGCCTGCTGTCCTTATTTTGAACGCTATATCACCCATGGAAGTTTTAGAACGCTAGAGGAATCTTCTCCAGCACAGATCAACGTGTTGTCCAACTTAGCTTTAAAGGTGGAATTTATATTACACCCAGAGTAGTGGAAAATTACCTCGAAAAGTTGGATTGTTTTGTCTTCGTTACACGAACTACCTGACTCCTTTGCGGTTAACATGTTCATGTCGAGCAGTTCTAAATTATGTCGGTTTTAGTCATCTCGTCTAAATAGGTACTAAGTTGTATATCCATTTCCTCAGGAAATGTAAAGTAGTGCACATAATGAGCGTTCAACATTCAGTCATGCATATGAATTAATGTAACCTGTTGTAGATAATTGTCTTCAAAATATGACTATGTATTGATTTGTTTTTGTGGGCAATCCCTCAACGAGAAGATCGCATTTGGGTAACAATCCCTCTTAGTAGGTACCAGCGGTATAACTTTTGATCAAGTGCAAGCAGCTAATTTTCTTCGATTAGACATATATTTTATGAGATCCAGATTTAAGAATAAATTGAATCGAATGCATATTTGGTTGAAGATTTATAACAAGCTGGAAACTCAGAAGCATTTAAGGCGATATATTAGTGTACACGGGAAATACCTCCTTACAGTACGATTGGTCCTTTGAAGATTCCTCAGAAGGCATACAATTCTTAGTCGATAGGCCCGTAAAAATAACAATTTGATTGTGCCACATCTCATGAGAGACGGGTAAGTTGTATGGACAACTATCTAAGACGTCGACCATAGATTGCTCATCTTCTAACTCTGGTGCCGCATCGCATTGTGACGTTGTATCACTCGGATACTTCCCGGCAGGAACCGCGGTGGAGAAGACTACAACCCTGTAATCACGAACATTGCTTTCGTATTGGTTACCTTTAGCTTTTGCGATCAGGTCGCTTGAGACGGTTAACGGCAGGATGGCGCCAAGTCTCACAACCACTCTGCTGACTATAGTTATAAATATTCATGGTTGTATGTGGACCGAGTTACTACCATGAGACGCATATCTAGACAAGAGAAAGCGATTGGGGTTCTCAGCCATAGCTTTTAGCTCAGAAGCCTGTACCACGAGGCAGAGTGGGTGGTAGCATACTCCAACTAACACCAATTTTTTCAGAAAAGGATGCCGGCCTTTTTCAATCTTTCATTCAGGAAGACCAAGGGACTGTGGTTCCTCAGGCTGCTACCTGTTGACGTGAGTGACTGTCGGTGTGATGATCACACCGTCCAGTTTAGCCCAATAGGTCATCGAGATGCGCAAGCCGTCACACCACGTCAAGGTCCAGTCTCGTTGTGACAGCAGTTCATTGGCTAACAAACAAGATCTCACAGAAGTCCCTAAAATAGTCAGATATCAGATGGAACCTTCCGCTTGGCAGTTCACTTAATGATTTTACGAGGGATATCTGTGTGAAGCTGTGGCTTAACCTGATTGCCAATCGTGAAGCTTAGTCAGCTGAGAAAAGCAGTGAAACAACAACCGCTTTTACTTCAAGAAACACTGGTAGACTCTTCAGTCTTATGTGTACCACCGGCCCAGGGCGTTACTTTGTTCGTGAAGCTATTGGCGAGACAGAAGACACACTCATTCATAAGTCCAGAAAGGGTGACCGTTGAACAGAACACTGAGATCCATTTTAGCTGTCCCCCTGCTCCTGAAGTGTTACCGCCACGAACTCGCAGTGTAATGTCCTGGTCGTTAGATTCGAAACCACCTACGAAAACTGTAGTCTGCTTTTGTATTTCGGCTCTCAAACACAACAGGACTGCTAGTCCAAATGACTTAGTGTCGGCGCTTTTCAAAAGAGGGAGGAAGGCGTTGCTGGAAACCTTTGTTCAGTTGTTTCAAATTGTGTGGACGACGGAAAACGTCCCTCTCTACTGAAGTCATTCGATAATAGCTTCTATATTCAAGAATAGCGTTGAGGATTTTTGCGCAAACCATAGGGATAGCTTGACTCTGGTCATCACTAAAGTACTAGCTTCCATTATACTTCGTCCACTCACTGCAGCTCGGAGGGTGGGAGTTACGGTGAAAACTGAAAGGAAGAGCAGACAGGGTTTCATCCTGAACGGGGATATATTAATCAAACTTTAACTCTTCGCCAAGTTCTGGAACAACGTCGTGTGTAGTATTGGCCAACAGTTACCGTTTTTCTCGACAGTGAGGGTGCCTTTGTTTCAGTCGATCGATCCACATTTTTTGAGTCAGACATGCGAACATGCTGTCTATACTTTGTTCCTATACCTTCGCTCCGATTAGGGTCTACGGCCAGCTGCTTGACCGTTTTAACGCCAATTGCTACGCACATCAAGGTTGTCTTCTGTTCAGTCCTTAACTTTACACAAACTTAAGTAGTTAGGCCAAGTACTATGTTGTCAGCCGATCGTTTGTCACACCGAGCACCGTTTACCGATGCTACGGCCGACTGAATGACCTGGCATGGGAGAAATGAGGTCGTTCACCAAGAGGTTGGCCACTGTAGGTCGGGTTCGTCTCCCGGCTGGGGACCTCGCGACTCACAGAGTCGGTGGCTTGAGACGTTAGGTGAGATGGTGGCTAAGTTGGATCAGTGGCGTGAATGTTGTCGTTGTTTGGCCGAGTTGTCTGTGAAGTGAGTGCACTTAATGACGCGAGGCAGTGAAAGCCGTAAGGAAGCTGTCTTGCTGATGACGCCTTACTTTCACTTACAGCTCGGTTGTTTTTCACAAGATACTTGCACTTTTACGTTAAATGTCTGAATACGAATTTTTTCAATGACCGGACCTCTTTTTGCCTTGTTTTGTCTTATGGTTGTGCGGGAGTTAAGCATCAGTACGAGTCACTGATCTACTGATTTTTTTATAAGGTTGATGTTAGTGGCTCCGCTGAACGAACGAACGCGTGTGCATACACATCTGTGAACGGCTGCCCAGTTAGGATAATGCAGTGTGTTGTTCATGCTGTTCAGCGAGGTTCAGATAAGCATGTTAAATGATGCTACCAGGTCCATTGTTTGCCCTAGGTTCAACCAGCACAGGATGTGTTCAGGAATAGCCGTGAGTCACGACGCCTGACTGGTTTGCTGGTCGTCGGACGTCTCCGTAACTGGATTGCGCTGAGTAAATACTTAACTTTGACAAGCTGGTGAGATTGTGGCATTTTGTGAACGAGTTGTTCCGACTTCCTTATGTCCTATGTGCACCTTCACGAGTTTCATTTTAATTTATATTTCTACTCATTCTGCCATGCCTTTCCATTTCATGGGAACCTTTGCCCACTTCATGTATATGCTGTAAGCTCCAGTTGATGGTCAACTTGTGTAACTCGTAAAACAGCTGATTTGCATTCCTAATGAATTGACAATTACACTAGGGAATGTCATCCCCGAATGTTGCTCGAATAATGTTGAAATTTCGTACAGTGCTTCAAACCAATAATTTTGAGGAATACCTTATGTTGATCAGATCACCGTGAACCTCGTTTTGACGCATTTTTTTTTGCACAAAACAAAATTATTTCCCGCGTAAACCATAGAAGTAAAACTGTGACGAACAACTGCTCTTGATAAATCATCATCAGATCTATATAGGTTCGGCGAAAACAAAACAGTATGTACACAAGGAACAAAGAGGTTTAGCAGAATGTCATTGGATCATGTGGAGGGTTACAAAATATCCAAGCCTCTATAGGCTAGTCACTCAGAGAGCAAATCACCAGTGTTAATGATGGGTGGTTTGGAGTTCTAACCCCCCCCCCATTACTTCACAGTTATGGGTTGGAGTTTGGATGGGCATTAAGACCGATGGTGTGATCTTTGGCCACGGCAACTGCTGGGCATCCACAGATTTCTTGTGTGAATGCAAGATCGGATTGCGTAATCGATGGCGATCGATTCAGCAGTAGCTAACATCCGTTGTCTGACCAGTTTGGGGTGGTTTATCGGGACTTGTAGACAACACGGAACGCCTGAGTGGGGTCAACCCGGTGATCAGTATCTGCCAAAGTGTGCGACGCCTGCACTGTTGATGGATTTAGTCGAGCCACGCTGTGTGATGTTCTTTGATTCGTCTCGACAAACGCTTCATCGTGCGACCTACATGCTGTTTTAATTTCGCCGAACCTCTGTAATTGTATTGATCTGGTGATTAATTATCGAGGAAAAAAAATATTTCTGTTAAATTCTGCTTCTGCGACTGTGATTGATGGCAGACATCGTTTCCTTAGGACAGGTGTCTTGTTTGGTATCCAACCTGTTCTGTCACAGACCTAGAGTGAACTGTCTTCATAGCTACTCTCTTAGAAAGCTGACATTTGTTGTGCTTTTCCTTTCAACTAACAACTGTCACCTGCGTGTTTAGTTGTATAGTTATTCGTCAGAAATTGAAGCCTATATTCTACTCAGTTTTGACGCTACTTATGTGGATAAAACACACACGAGTTTTTACAGTCATCGTCGTCAGCATTTTCAACTTTGAGCCGTGCTCGTGTTTACCATGGATCGGGTTGCCGTTAATCTTGATAATGCTCCACATTGTGGCAAGGCAGTAGACAGGTACACATGTAAAAAGGAAAGAAAAGAAGGAAGCAGAACGAAAAACAATAAGGCCTCATAAATAAGAAGTCAACCTTGTGGATACAGGCTGATAATTATCTGCGACGTTGCTCTGTCAGATAGTGTTCCCAACCGGCATTTTGGATGGTCGCAAACTCCCCAACTAAGTAGGTGAAATCTACCAACCGTGATCACCGGGGCGTACTTATCTTCCATAGCCCCTGATCCTATCATCGCTCGACCGCTTCTCGGTCTCTTCTAACCATCAGCAATCACAGTGTACAATCCACGAAGTGACAAACGGAGCACTTGACCTGACCAGTGCAAACAGCGCACCTTAATTTTAATTTGTGGACGGAATACTTGGTGAATAAGTATGAGCCGAATAGACCACTTGTTCGTGGATAGTTGTTGAGTGAGCGTTTGAGCGCACAACTGGTGCAACAGCTTTCTTTTCCGGGTCAGTGTATTCTGTATTCTGCATACTGAATGTGTTCCGAGGGAGCGCTACTTTACTTTTGGCCCTTCCTTACTGGAGGGTTTCCTGTTCTGTGATGATAGACACAAACTCACCGGATGCACTGTCGACGCTTCATTATTGTCTTGCGTAGCATCTGTAACTCGCGAAGTATGCAACTTGCCGAAGTTAACCATCAGTTCAGGACGAATAGTAAAACTGACAATCTGATCACGGAGCTTTCCAACGGACCGTACACCAGTGAGGGTGCGGTGACTGATAGCAGTTCTTGTACATACCCTGTGCTGGTTGAAGCAAGGACAAACACCGGATCCGATAATCTCGGTTAATAGCCATCTGGACCCAGTAGAGTATCAGTAGCAACGCTGTTCGTTGTCTGTTTTGGGCAACCGTTTGAGAGTGTGCACCTGTCCTTGTGTATTCGCCGGAACATATTCCATTGTAGTCAGTAGAATGCTCGCGATATTTGACAACATTTCGTACAGCTTACAACGTTATCAACGCCGTACTCACAATGATAGCGAAAGGTTGCTGTGCCTACTCAAACTTGCCCAGGTAAAAAAAACCTTGTGTATATATACTACTGATTAATCTTAAGTAGGTAAAAACAACAGCTGTTTGAGTTTTATGGTTCGTATAAACTGGTAGTGTGTAGCAAAGGCTTTGTTCGCTGACTTTCAACACGATGGGACCATAAGTCGTGTGGGTTAGCGAATACAACTCTATCCTTGACTCGGTTGATGGTTGGTCTCAATGACGTTATCATTATGGGTGACACAACTACCCATGTGGCTAACCACTCTCCATATTACCTTTAAAATGTCTGTTGTTGATAAACGTTTTCACAATCTCCTGACAATCTTGGAGTATCACTCTGTGCTGTGCTGAAGTAGGTACGGACCCAAATTACGAAGCCGCTATAGGCAGTTTGTTACATATGTAATGTGTCACCAGTGTGTTCTAAATGTCTTATTAGATCACAGGTGTATGGTTCCTCAGTGGGTGGAGTCACTCTCCATTTTTTTGTTTATAATGTATATATATATATATATATATATATATATATATATATATATATATATATATATATTCAACGATGGAATCAACCACCTGATGTGAGCCTTCTCCATTTAATCAAACTATTCCTCGAGCTATAGATTTTCCCCATTCCCCCCCTCCCCCCCGGTTTCATTGTTTACCCCGCTGTGGAAAGTGTCAACTTACCCACCCAAGTTTGATACTTTCATTGATATTGTTTAGCAGAACGCCTGAATCCCGGACCACTGCATTCAGTTGCCATCAATGTGTTTGTACAGAAACCGAGAACTTGCCTGGCGTAGGTCCAAACTTCAGTTGACTCAATTTTGTCATCCTCAACAAACATCTAGGATAATGTCCTTCAAACCTGTGATAACATTCAGTCGAACTCCTCTATTCACCTGAAGATGGTAATCTAATGTTGGACTAATCTATCTTTTTACCTTCCACCTTCGGTTTCGTCAGCCAAACCAGTTTTTATTGAGAATTGAGTATTTATTGAAGTTCACATACACTTTGCGAACTCATTTGCGATTCGGAATAATGTTTAATTTGGTTGCTAACGCTCCGAGCTTAACGAATCCGTGGTTGAAAATGAGGGATATAGAGGCATGGGGACACAACCAACCTGTGGCAAAAATTCAACGTGATTTGGGCGGTTACCATAGATATTCATGTCCAATAATTAAAAACGTTGTTGGCATCAGTGTACCAGGAAATCGAACGCAAGTTGCGCTGCATGATCAACTAAATGGAAGAGGGCAAACGAAATAGTGAACACACGGAACCAACTTTGAAAGTACGGAGTCTTCCAACATGAGTCATTAATTACAATGCTTACCTCTCTGACAATCTCGCTAACTAAGTATGTTAGCTGTTCTTTGGACTTAATCGAGGATGCCTTGAAAGTCTTGCCTAAACAACTACTGATTTCGGAACCCTCGCTCATCAGAATTTAACAATACGCTGATGAAGCGGTCTGTTTCAGTCTAACCCCTCAAGTGGCACATACTGTGACAAGTGGTTAGCTTAACTCCGATACATGTCTGTCGTAACGAAATTTATTAACTAAAACTCGTGGCAGCGGTAACGGCGACCATTCGCCAATCACCTGGGTGCGATTTTACGCCAGGACTGGCTCGAAATTATCATCATTCCTCACAGTAATCAACCTACTGAACTGACACCTCACGCCGTTTACTCAAGATTTAGTGTACACTTTATGTGACCCTTTGGCCACCACCATCGATCATGTTAGGGTCTGTCGCGTCGTTAACACGGTGGTCGCAATCCAGTTCATGCATTGAATTTGCGTCAGTCTTAATCTGTGTGCTGTCTCTCTAACTCGCTCTGGTTGACCATAGACGCTAAATCTATCGACATCTATCCGTAATCATTGCTCAGGTTACTATCGACAGCACTGTCAAGGATATTAAGTGTGGTTTTTGCGGAAATCTGGCCGCGTTATTGTTATGCTAGCAAAAGTTGTGAGCACCAGTGTGAGCCGACGGAAAGCTTCCGAATCGCGCCTAAATGGTAAATTTAAGCTAATATTATCACGTAGACTGTGATCTGTGCTACCGCTTTCCTTTGATCACCAGTTTATTTCGACATGCACTAGTTCCAGACATTAGGCACGTGAATGCAGAATTTGGCGCCCTCCATCGTTTACGTATGTTTTGTCTCAGGTAAACCGTGTAGCCGTCAGTTACGACTGACGCTGGGTTCTTACAGTTATGTCGATCCTAATAGTGCATATGCCGAGATTTTGATCAAGCTTCCAAGCATTGTCGACTCGTTCTTCAGTTTTTTCTGATGGTGTTTTACTCAATCACAACGGCTAACGTGATGAACTGACCGAGTCTGCCTGGCGTTTGATAATGCTGGCTTTACCACAACCTCTCTCTAACTCTTAGTTTCACAGGCATTTATAGGAAACAGGTGCTTGTGTTTGCGTGTGGTGCTTTGACTCTCGAAGAATCTGTCTATGCTACTGGATACTGAACAGCTAGTCTCTTGCAGCGGTTTATGCACCGAGGTGTGGGTTTGTATCCTCATGCTTCTCAAGCACAGCCTGGCCGCTGGAAAGCCCATTGATAGGATAAATTAGAGTTAATTCGCCTTGGAATTGCAATATACTGATAGATTATGTTCTGGGAGGCCAGTTGTTATTGCAATTATCGGAGATATGTGAAATTTGCTTATACTATTGTTGCTTTCATCTAGGCTTGGACTGTTCAACAGTATCCAATCTACCTACGACTTCTCAGGCTAGATGACAACAAATACTCGTGAGTGCAAAACCGGAAAACCGCTAAGCGAGTCCATTACTCCCAGTCCGCTAGTTCCACTCACAATCAGATGAAGCCACCTACTGATTAGGCGGTTTTCCACTGTAAGTTGCAAATGCTTCGAAGACAAACTACCTGTGCGGATTCACTAACTTAATCCAAGATCTGCGATTATGAGAGAGTATGGCAGTGACAAACAGCCGCCATTCTTGCAAATTCGTATTGAACTTCGTGTTAGGGTCATGCCATATTTATTATTTGTCAGGAATGAATTTGGCCACTTTCGAAACACCGCAGACTAGAACACCTCCCAAGTGGAATAATTTTCATATCGTTGTATTTACTGTCATTCACAGTGCTGTTTAAGGTCTTGTACACACGATGCAGAATTGGACAAGTGGGCAGTGGCAGATCAGCCTTGACGTTCCCTATTTGAGATAATAATTGTGGGTAGTAAAGCGGTAGAAGCGCTTATCCAACCTGTCAGAAAGCGCATCTGTTCGAATCACGTCAAATTTCCCCATCGATCCGGCTTCGGGTGGATTGATCTGTATCATTCTATTGAGCCATTCAGATTGTAGCCGCGCGGACGAACGTCTGTGCGTTATCTGAATCGTAGTGTGACTTGTTCTATCAGCCCGACAGCCATATATGACCGTTTCGTCTGATTCGCTGTGCGTCTGACTGTCATATATAATCGTCTTGTTGACCATGTATGGTAATCGTTTTGCATTAGATATTCAGAGATCGCCTTTCCAATAAATGATATTACCATCTTTTCTCCTTTTTGGTTTTCGTTCAAGTAACTAAGCGCGTAATAGAAGGGACGATTCAACAGAGCAACTTGTCTGACAATAGTTTCTTGTAAGAACCTTAATTCACACGGATATCTATAATCCCGCTCCAAAGTAAACGTCTCTTGATATCCGAAGCGACCATGTTTCTCTGTCTTTTGTTTGAATGCCGATATTTAGGCGTCCTCCGGGCGCGAAATGGCAACCAATGTATTTCGTGTTACTTCCGGAAACTCGGGTTGTTTCCGTTTTTTACTATCCGTCTGCTATCTACACCACTTGATCGGCCGACCTCTAAAGACCTGTGTACTTGTGCGCTGGATGTATCGTTCGTCGACAGATTACCCTGGTTTGTTGTCAAAGGACTGTACTTTTTTCCCTGATCCCCAAGACCTCTATCGCGCTATGATGATATTCCCCGTAGACAGCTCATTAATTTTATTGCCTGGGCATTTCACAATATGCGAAAACTTTCCAGGAAAAGTTCTATCTGAAACAGCCTATACCTCTTTATCAGTATGCCTGTGACTGTATTTCTACATCTTATATTAGATTCAGGCAGGAACTTTTATTTGCGTGCACCCGGCCTTACTATTCTACTGTTATCGCTTATTTAGTTTAGTCGCTGCAAGAACACAGGTTTATTATTTTAGAATTAACTCGGAAGTTGAATCGCTAGATTCTTTTTAGTTGATATTTATTGTGGCTGAACTATCCGGGGTCTATGAAGCGCCTTATTGACATTAACTTTGACTGACACCTCAGCGGTGAGCATATGCATTACGTGGGCCCTTCTTCAACATGGTAGTGATGTTGGCTGAATCCCAGTCATTTGAACTAAGTTCGTTTACTCTGAGTTTCTGAAGTGATGCTCTAAGAAGCCTTAGAGCATCATTCATATTCGAAACCTGTCTTAAGGTGATAATCTAGGTCCAGTGTCCTGTTGCTTTTGGAGAACGTGATGTGAATCGAGGCTCGAACCTCGGCTGACGACAAGACGTCACTTTATCGAGAGGTACCGAAAATATTGGGGTGTGGCGTTGGCAGCCTTAGTAGCCAGTCGAACCGCTGTTTAAAGCACTCGATCTAGCGTCCTAAATGTGGTTACCAGTGAACAGGCTCCCACTCTGTCTTTTCTCACCATTGGTTTCCTGCTACGTACGACGCGGATGAAGTGGGTACGATTTAATTGTGCGCCGGTAACGGTGCGTCGTAGTTACCGGACCTAGCGATACTCTTTCAGTCATTTTTTGAATAGTTAACCTTTCAGGTTATAAAATGGGGCGGGAAAAGTTGGTCGGGCAATCATTTTACTTCTTACTTTCAGTACTAATAGGCGGTGAGTATTTGTGATAGCTTCAGTGGTTAAGTTCATGTTGACTTATCACTCAGGCATGCCTTTCTGCTCAGGATAACCTCATAAGTAAGCCTTGTACTGGGCCAATTTATGACAATCGCGTCTGCTGTCAAAACATTTTAGACGTAGAGGCAGGTTTTCGGGTACCGGTATCAACTGCCTCGCCAAGTGAAGTACTACATCGTTCTACTGCTGTGTTGTCAGCCGCGATAATTAGCGCCCTTTGAAGAGCAATGTTTAACATGCTCTCCTCTTCCGCTTGATCATCAAGGATGGACTGTTTTGAAGCCAATGTCATTCATACGAAGTTTACGCTGATGTTCATCTGGAAATGATGTTATGCTATAAACAGCACCAACACGAAGGTTAGTTATGGGGGTTGAGGGCCAGCAGAGGACGATCGATTTGACCGGTTATGTTTGGTTCGCGCTATACAAAGACGTGGCATGCGAACAAGCAGTCAAGCGGCATATATCATGCGAACCCTTTTAGCGTACTGAGTGCAATATGCAACTATACTTCTTGGAACCATTTTATGTATCATATTGCAGACAGGCCAGTGAGACCTCCAGATTACCACCCGATCATCAAACACACACCTTGTGGCTTAACTGGTGTATCTATTGTATTTTCACGGCGGGCTTACGTCTGTTAACTAATCGTCACATTTCTACAATACTTAACTCGTTCCGCTAAGAATGACGGAACCCGACGTTTTCATCTGACACATTTGATGCATTTTGGTCCTAGAAACTCACAGGTAGACACAAACTATGTTGTTTTGGTTATGCGTTATTAGTTCATGATCATCACGTTTTTAAAACGTTAGCCTCATCTCCTTAACTATTAAACCATATAAAACGATCCTCCTTCTGCCTAACTACTTGAAACAGACTTAGTGGATTACAAAATATGTCCGATGCGTGAGTGAAGTGCATACTTTGTGTGTGCTTACAAAGTATTCTCATTCAAGTCTAATTGAATACCAGTCATTAGTAGAATAGGTACATCTGTCGACAAAAGTGTCCACTGTACGCACAGAGCCAAAAGGGATCAAATTTCCGAGTAGGAGGTGAGTAGTATGTGGTCGCCTTCGAAGCCTCTGGCCCAGACGGCTATCGCTGACAGATCTATCGCATAGGTCCATTGTCATGGCAGCCTCAGTCAGTAGCACTGATGACCCGATTTACTGTTTACGTTACTGCGTATACATCGGGTCACGGTGTATTTCGGATGTTAACTACATTCTACACTGTTCACTTGATTATATGAGTTGAATTATGCAACTGGGCAGCTTGGTTGTTTGTGTCTACGCCTCGACAAATGATCGTCTATCCTTTTTAAGCCGAATCAGTTCTAGCAAGTAATTGGAATGTAGAAGCCAAGACTATCCATTTAACGACCTCGTGATGGAAGACCGACGGTCTTGGTAGCGAGGGTCCAGTCTTCTTCCAAGGAGCTGATTCATCACGGTATTTAGTTCGACAGAGTTCCCATACTCGTATGTGATCGATCTGAATGAACAATCTAGAGGAGTATTGCGAAACCTTGGAATCTCACAAACTGGTTTGGAAAACAGGATGATTCACTGGCCTTTGTGGGCTACTGACTCCAAGTCTCGTTGCACGAGGTTAATCAAACTGTTAAAAGTAAAATAAGAATCCATACTTTTTTTACATAGTCTGCATGTTCGGCAGATCCAAACCCCGTCTAAAACGTCGTGGACTGTCTCGGGACCAAGATATATGATCAGCAGTTCTTGCCTCACTTCAGTGTAGCTTCAACGAAGTTATTTACATCGTTTTGCACAGAATAGTCGTCTCTCCTTTCATTGAGGTGTTTGGAAATACGCCGAAAATTGTTGATGAGGTAAACGATGCACAAGATACAACACGTTTCATTAAAAGCAGTGTTCAGGTTTCTCACTGAAGCTACTGGATTACGGTAGAATAAAGGTAAAGGTCATGTTGTGTCCGAATGCGTTATCACCTGGCGACGGTGATTCGTTAAACTGCCATTCGTTTTAAGCGTCTTCATTCGGTATCATGACACTTTTTCTGCCCATAAGCCAGAAACCTAGTCACTTACATCTCCACTTGTACCGCCTAATCTTGCGCTTTCATTTCACACGACAACAATATCTCCTCCCCTGTCCCTCTTTCACGTTTATCACCCGGCTTCTGTTGCGTATCGTCTTTATCCATTTTCATTCCGCAGAAGATCTGCGACCGAATCGCCCTTTTGCGCGATATCGTGCCTCGCGATCTACTGTCTGTCAGTCAAACGGATCCATCTAAGTCGGCACTCGGTTCTACAGTCATGGACCGTGTATATGCGCTGATTTTCTTTGTCCTTTTCCAACTTCAGGTATGTTCCTCTGGTGAAACTTGTTTGTCTCTCGGGCGTCATTTTTGCCAAGTTGAGATATTTTTTCATTTGTTTCTTGTGTCGCATCTAATAAACCTAGACGACCGACTCAACGGATTACGCACGACTATAGGTATGGGATCACCAACCTAGGCTGTGACAACAGAGCACGTGTTTGTCAAATTAGGTCCACTGCTTTACCTGAATTTGTGTATGGCCTAACAGCATCACCTTGTAATCAATGGAATACCAGTTTTTCTCTAAGCAAGGTCGTGCTGTACGAATGGAGTCCCGGCATGTGATTTGTCAGCCGGCACGTACGTGATTTGTACTCGCTTTTTTGTATGTTGATTTGTATTGTTCGGGACTTGTACGATACGGGTCGCTTTGAACTGTCACAACAGTGATCAAGTTCATTTGTTGTCTATACCCAGCTGCTATGAGAAGACGTATGCACGTTTGGACGTTGTTCCATTTTGGCCCATCTACTGAAGCCGTTTGGCCAATTACCTAGTGTTTGTGGTTGTCATCATTGCCATTGTCGGCGTCATCAAAAACCATTTATCGGTGATTGTGGCTGATACTTTACTGTCACACAGCCATATGATATAGCAAACCCCGGTTGTGAGATAATAGATAAGGAAGAGTTGGAACAAATCACCAGTCTACATGAGATCTGCTCGGCACTCAAGACAAACACGGATATCCTCTCTCTCTTTAAACACCATCGGTAAAGTCCAAGAGGCCTGATATCAAACTGTTAATTCGAGCTAATTCTTTTCTTGACGGTAGGCTCAGTGTGACTCCCAAATGAACCTAAAAACATATTCAGGTTGGTTTATCCTCCTACGATAAGAGGCTACAGATATGTAACATTAATGCAATTGAGGGCCTTGATCAAATAGCTGCCGCCTAGAAATTCGGCGGACTGTAGGCAAACCAAAAAACAAGGCAATGCTTAATAAATAATATCATCACAAGTTTGGACTTAATCGTGGGCTCATTTATATTTCAGATAGCAGAGGACATGTAGGTGTAATTAGGAAAGGGAAGAAAATACATCAACAAAAGTTATGGATATGGGGGACAGGTATGGGGAGATTGTTATTCTCGCACCTCAGGACTAACATTGTCCAACGTCTCCAAGGAAGTCGACGAGGTCATTTGCCAATCGCAGGGATAATGGAATGTTACAACAAATAATTGTTTCCAATCCGTCCTCAACTATGAATACGTCGTGCAAAAGGAACGTATCCCCGAAGTCTAGAGTGGCCGATTTTCGAGAGTTCGGCGTGCTTATCTTCATTGTCAATCACAAGACAAGTAGCATTTACCGACTCGGACCATAAAATAGCTAGTTCATTATCTAAGTCCGGTTGTGCAGGTAGATGGATCCAAACGGCGGCCCTGCTAGTATGTGTTGGGAAGAAGAATGTTGACCGCCTTTTCCTGTTACA
>LOND01002125.1:0-19891 GCA_014220965.1 Paragonimus kellicotti | reverse complement strand
TCGTAATATGAATCAGCTATCCAAGAGAATGTACGCTATAGCACTCCCCAACAAGGGACACCTTCAAAGGAGCGCGAGCATTTCTTCTTGTGAGCGATATCAAACAGCCGGAACCCGATTTATACGATTGGTTGCGACTCAGCGAATGATACAATCTTACACTATAGGAGCCGTGAAGATAGACATGCTTCCATCTTTGAGATTTTACCTGTACCGTTCTTCTTCAGATCAGGATTACGGACTCGATAGTTTAGAGTACGATTATGCAGAGAAGGAAACACGTTACGATAAGGTGTGTTAAGGAATCGTTTTGCTGGTTGATCGCACGTGTTGCGTGATCAACCTCAGTAACAACTTATATGATGCATTTACTTGACGTTCACAATAGCCAATTCACCCACAATCATAGTTGGGAATGAACCTAAGAAAATGGCTGCTTGTCTGTTACTGGTTTCCTTGTCAACTTACACCTCATCCTTTCAGTACTACTTCTAGACATCATGGTTATCCAGATGGAATTTCTGGTCGTTGAATTTTACGAATTCCTACTTAAACGTTGGCGAACCAGGAGTCTCCACTCATATTAATCCACAGAGTATCTGCTTTTATCCTTCATCCAGAGATGGCAAAAAGAGAAAGTACTAGCATTGCATTTATACACGTTCTTCGATTGCACAAAACATTCACTTATACAGGTTTGTCGCATGGTGAAATGACAGTGTGTGAACGAACGTCATATGGGTACATAAAAAGGTGGGGTTAGTTTTTGTGATTTTACATTCGTAGCCGCATGATGTTGAGCGTCTTTCGAAGTGGCGTTGGCCAGTCGCCACGCATCGGCTTTCTGTCGGCGGAATGTGTTAACGTAATCAGTCTGGTTATCGTGCCATTGCAATTGTTTACCCCCCACCCACCCTTTTACTTTCCCATATGAAGTTCGTCTATGCTTTGCTTTGTCGCTATGCCCTCAGCCCACACAATTGAATGTTTCATGTACTTGACTTATAAAACTGAAGAAATACTTGCACTACGTGTTTTCCTGCAGTCTTAGTGAACTCCATACTGGGCGCTCAATTTTGCCACGGACATTCCATTAATGTGTGTTAAGTTCAACTTTGTAGACTTCTTTTCGTTGTATTGAATGCTGATTGAAAGGCTTTGTGATCATCTTATTTAAATTTAATTGTAGTCCTCCTTTTCGTTATCTTTACGTTTGAGGATGAACCTCTACTGTTCGTTGGCGGTCATTTTTAAAAACCAAACTACTGCTCCTCCCGAATTCCCTTGGCCAATCTGGAAGTAGCTTTCTTTCACTATCTACGTCTTTTTTGAATGAGACCGAAGCAATTTGTTCAACTGTACCCACTGAATTCGAGAACAACACAGTAGCAAATGAGGTTTGTTTTCTGTGTTTGAGCACCAGGCTAATTACTACACAGACAGTAATATACTACCTTTCGACAGTCACATCTTGGAACGTGTTGACTCTTAATGTGTGTTCATGTTCTGCGACCTGTCCCTACTCTTGCATTCTGGGTGCATGAAGCTGGAGAATGCTCATAGGGCGATTGCCGCATGGTTTTGTCATTGTTAATTGTAAGATTTCTTGCACTGGCTCATTGGGAGTATACTGACGTTGAGTAACCATTCATTATTACGGCTTAAATATCTGAGTGGATAAGATATCAAAAATACACACTCTGCAAGGTACCGACATGAACTTATCTGTGCAATTTCCGATGGTCCCGTGCATGATTGGAAGCTGACAACAGCAGCTTGTTGGCACCTTCGGTCACTCTGCCGATGAAGTGAGCGTACTTACACATTACGAAGTGAACTAGTTTCATCAGGTTAGCCAGAGTTTGTAGCTGCTGCTGACTAACAGTTGGGGGCATTTTTGGCGGTCAGTCTAGCTGAGTGGGTGACTTTTGAAGTTGTTCTCCAATTGTGTTGAACGGCAACATCCCTGTCTCTTATAAGCCTCTTGTTGCCTGTACAATTGCCAACCTCTTATTAGCCCCAGATGGTCGTAGGAGACCCTGTTCAGAGAGTCGGTAGATCCAGCATATCGGATGTTCGTCTCTGAACGACATGGTAAACGAGCAGACTGTTAACAGAGCCTGCGGATCAGATGAGAACGTTTGTCCTTATCCGCAGTGCCTTTGAAGCTGAGAACTGAGGACCAAGTAGTCCGCACAATCCTGTCGTTTGGTAAGACCTTCTAATCCACTTTTCCTCATAAGTGAAACTGGATAGAACAACTGAGTATGCTTATGCCCAACTCAACGGCCTTTTCAGCTGATAATTTTTCACCGGAATTGGCTGCTAGCAATAAGTGGCCCAGGAGAGTTTTTCAGTTAATGCAGAATGGAAATCCTTTTAAATTTCTCGTCGTTTCTCTCCAGGGTTAACTTTGTCCACGAGACATTATGTTTACTGTATCAGAATGATCCAAGTGTCACGTTTCGCGATGTTTTTACCAATGGGCCTTTTCTGCTTGTTACCGTGTTTACGTAGGTCATTTACGCACCTATTGATCAGATTGAAACGGCAATATGACACTGACCAAACAATTCGCCGATTAGCCTACTCCGATTCGACTGTTGTCTGCCTATATGCCGGATTGATCGTGTCTTGATTTTCGCTCCGATCGCGCTTAATCGTGCTCCCCCCCACCGTGCGTATGGGCGATGGCGCTGACGCTCGGCCTGGTTTTTGTCACCGCCCTTCTCTCGATTCTACCAACCGGCCAGGTGAACGCGTGCTGCTGCATGCGCCAGTGTTTAACAGTCACGTGACTCTGGCCTAGAGACCGGCGATCATGTGTTTCTACGACGTAACTCACGTGCACGCACTTCGAAGCCGTACGGTAGAATATGTCGGCCGACATATCAGGCCGAACATTTGGAATGATCCAGAAGCATACTAAATACCTTCGGCTGTGATCCGTTCTAATTTACGCAGTGGGTCCGTTTAGTGCTTTTCTTCAAGAGTTTCGTGTGCGTAACGGGCCGTCTGAATGTTTCTGTTGGTCATATTCTTTGGCAGCTTGCCATATAACAAGATTGTGGCAGTCCTTAGTCGAATTTGTATTTTTCTATCCGATTGTGTGCTGCGTCAAGGTTAAAATTTGGGATAGTAATCTTATCATTCATCTTTATGTACATGAGAACAAATATATGATTATTTTCGAGTCCAATGCACTACCCAAAAATGACCTCTCTAGAATGATAAAGACAGTCAGTTCAATTAGGTCTGCTTTCACACGAAGGCGAAATGTCCTGCAGCGTTGAAGGGAGTATCACTAGAATACTCCTTATATTTTCCGTCAGTTGGTGGAATTCATATACATTGTTCTAAAAAAGCAACGCCTCTCTGGCTATTACAGGTGTTGAAGTTGAGGGACGTCATTTTTTCGATGCAGTTTATGGCGTTCCGTGTTCACTTTAATCATTGTTCCATTGACACTGAATACAGGTTCCACTCTTCTCATCAATGATTGCATATTTTGGTTGGGATAAGTTTACGATGTTAGTCTCCGTGTAACTCAACGAATTCCAAACGTGTTTAATGGGATTAAAATCCGCTGATCAAACTGGTCAATGCAACGTTCGAACTTTTTTTAATCTCACAGGTCTAGACCATTCTGGTCCACTGGCTCAGAGATCAAGTGAAACTTCGCACAGCCCACAGGATGTAGTTATTGTCTGTGCTTTTCCGTTAACATTTGGTCACGATACGGTCATCTGGCACGCATTCCTATCTCATGAATTCTTTGGATCGAGACCGGAAATGCACTTCGTTGGGACAGCTTGGTAGCTGCCTCAAATGTCTGCTCTAACTAACCGTTGTAATCGTCCGTCTTCCCCTTCTGTAGTGTTTATCTCTTTCTGCTTATGTTTATATGGGTGGTTGGAAAACCTGTCATCTTACCGTGATTGAAGAAATGCAATGCAGCGTATTGGTTCGACGCATTTGATACATACCAGATCTAGTTACTGCCCGATATGATGTGCTCCTGCAGTCGCCTAGTGTAACTGCAACTTCCCACTCAGCTCACCCGACGGTTCACCAAAACACACGTTTCATGTAGTGCCATTACGCAGGGGTCAGTGACTCGATGCCGGTTTGATATGAGTTGCAGAGTTTGCACTCATTGGTAGAGAGCCGTTTCCCATCACTAAAGTTCACTCACTAATACACCATGCTGTCGCATTTACTGCGCTCAGTAAGAGGAACAGTTTTTGTCGGGTATGTATTTGTTATGTTCGCCGTTTTTACTCGTCGTGTGCGGTGTGCTGTTTACAGTCCCTAACCCGGCTAAGCTGTGGTTGCTGCCGTCGGTTGGCATTCCACCCATATCCTGCGCTTTTCACCTAGGACTGGATGCACGTACGTAAAAATGCAGTGAATCGAGAGTGAGAACGACTTTCTTATCACTTTTTTAGTCCGAACAGGTTGAACCGTGCTGTCTGCCTCTGTCTATTTTTCTGTAAATTAATATCTGGCATTCACGAGATTACCTCCAGTCACTAGCCGCGTCAACTGAAGTAGCCGGCTGTTTGATATTCAGTACGTGTAACCAGTGTGGATATATGGCATTTTCCACTGTATACGTTACCTGTCTGATATTTGTGCTTTACCCATTCAGTTGCCCCATCAAACATCGGCGACCCCAATGCTCTCTGTGTGTAGTGACCTCGTTAAGCGTATAATGTCAAGAATGGTGCTCACATGGTAAGCATATCGTCAGGTTTCAAACATGTGCAGCAAACCAATACCTTCTCTCCCACGCCTAATTTCTTGTCTTTTTCAGTTTTATGCTTATTATCACGCCAGCCTGCTGATTTTCTGTGTAAATTCGTGATTCGTTCACTGGAATCTTACCATGTTTTACTATGTTCCTCGAATTGCCTAGTACTTTGCTTGACATTTCTGTTACCGTTTTCTGCAGTGGACGATCATTGGAGTTTTGGCTTCAAACTACAAGATCAGCCATTTGCTCAATGTATTCTCGGTTGCCTTCATGTACGCGTGCTATGCGATCGAGTATCGTTGGCGTCAAGTACCCGGTATGTTGTAAACATCTCCTGACACGGTTGCGTGTCTGTCTTGCATGTACATCGACTAGTATTCATCTTCTGTGTGTGCCGTATGTTGATTTTGGATAACGGATCACCTACTGCTGGAGTACAATGTGCTTTAAGAACTTCCGCTTTGGACAGGCAGTCGTAACTCAGTCCGAAGCATTTTTAAAAATCTATTTTTAGGTCGTATAATGTATTAATCAGTTGTATTTGTAAAAAGAGCCTTTATCCGAATTATTTGGTTGCATTATTTTGCCGTCTTGTAAGACCAAACTATTTTGCAGTAACAGGAAAAGAATTGAAAACGAAAATGCATGAAATTCAGAGTAGGGTCATTGATCACGGAAGTCATTTTTCGGCAAGCTGTTGAAAAGTACCAACCTTTGGACGCAAGACACGGAATCTCCAAGACTGTGATGGTGCGGTAAACACGTGTGAAAATGTGGTCATGTTTGTATGCAAAAACTTCGACGTCCAGGGACGATAGAATATTGGGACGAGCCGCCAGTTCCAATCAGTCTTGTTTTGATTCATTGATCGATCGACTTTGAGGACAACACTAGTGTCCTTCCCTGATTTTACTACTGATAACCTGGGTAATGAAAATACTCAGCCTACGTTGCTTGAATCACATACTTTGTATGCTGACAGTCCCGGCTGTTGAAGCTTTGGAGAAGCCACATAGGGGCTACCGGCTGTGGTAGAACCGCTTCGATATATAAGGTTGGAAGGTACCGCCTGCCGGGTAAAGGAGTGCACAACCATCCACTATTGAGGTTGGAAACGCTCTCAGACGTGTCAGTTTGCCGCAGCTGTTGACGAGCTTTTGCTCCTAGAATTGTTCACCTTGTGAATTCCCATTATTTCACTTATTCGATTATTTGTTTTTCTGTTCGTACGTTATATATACTGATTAATCTGTCATTTCGTGGACCCTTACCAGTATCAATAGCAACCCTAACAGCAGTACTCTGGAATAGTATCTAGAGTTGAAAATGTTTGTGTATATTCTAACTGAAAGTCGCTGACAGCTGCGTTTCGGCTGAGACTCGGTCATGTCAACTGTAGGTCCGGGAGTTAGCATTCTATTCCAGTGGCTTCCAACGGTTTTAGCTCACCATTCAGATTTTGGATAACGCTTTATCTTATCATTCAGAAAGGCTCTCAAAACACCAGCAATACCAACGAAAATTTTCATTGAAAAGCTTGTTGATACTAGTAAGAAGAAACGCTTGTTTTTTATGTGAATTTTTAACCTTTAGCAGCTCCTTTAGTAATCAATTTGTCAAAGTTCATCATATTGCAGTTTCACATTAGTAGCATGAGCACAACATAAATCATTTCTAACTTCTTGTTTCAGTTCTAATTATCAGAAGTCGGTAACCAGTATTTTGCAACGGTGAACTGTAGAAAATAGCAGTAAAACTTTTGCGACTTCATTGCTGAGAATGATGTTGTGATGTAACTGACAGTCGCGCGCACAGTAGGAAAGTAAACTTTATATCCCTGCAAAAATACTAGTTTTTCTTGAACTATGTCCAGGTGGTCTCCAATTTGCAAAACACTAATGCCAATTGGATTTCTGTCTCTGTTCTCACCCTGAAGATCGCTAGTCTCTAATACGTTTGATCTAGCCGATATAGGAAGTCGTTTCTTATCTTATTCACTGCGCCCTCGGGCTAGGCAAGCCCCTCACTGCCAAGTGAGTCAGACTTTTGAGTCATTGGCTCCGGGTAGGGTCCCCCAAGAAAACCCTGTATCCTGTTGTCTCGCAGGTCAGACTTTTGAGTCAGAGACTCGGGGTGGGGTCCCTCAAGTCAACCCCTTCCGCAGCATAAACGACCGGGAAGTATCGAAGTTATCATTCTCCTGAAAGTGGTATTATTCATCCATTACACCCTTCTAGGGTCGCTTGATCATATTTTTACCTTGCGACGGATCTTGGAACATCGGCACTCTTATAGGCAGCCGACGGTCTTGGTCTTTTTGGATCTGAAGGCTGCTTTCGATTCAGTTGCTCGTAACGTTCTCTGGAACTGTCTTCTTCGCAAGGGAGTACCAGGGAAATACGTGAATCTGTTGAGATCACTGTATGTCATTCTGCAAGCAGGGTGAAGGTTTATGGACAACTGTCTCGGTCGTTCATCACTTCTAGTGGTGTTCGTCAAGGGTGTCCGATTTCCCCTTTCCTGTTCAATTTTGTCATGGACGACATTCTGGAGGGTGCGCTTGAGGAGTCCAGTGAACTTGGTGTTGAGCTTCTTCCTGGCGCTCGGTTGACCGATCTGGAGTATGCGGACGACATTGTCTTACTTAGCCCCTCTGCCGAAGACAGCTGAAGGACAAGGTGAATGACCGGGCTGGTTTGTATGGAATGCGTTTCGCACCTTCAAAGTGCAAAGTGTTGCTTCAAGACTGGGGCATTTCCACTCCTACTGTTGTATAACAGGCAGTTTCGTTGTGAGTAATATACTACTCACAAGCGACATTCGGGAACAAAGGGCAAGCCCCAACGCCAGGAAGACGACGGACCAGAAGTGAATATTGGAATAGTGTGCACGCGCTATGGGGGAAGTGCCACCAGGGCGAATGACAACGTACTGCTACCCAATGTATGTGAACGCATATCAGCCGTGCAAATGAGTGTACACGTTTGTGGTCCCATGTTTAACATGACCTGTACGGGAGTTCGTGCAATAAACGAATTTGCTGGCCAAGCGTCTTTGCGGTCATAAAAACTGGTGCCGTGACGAACGTGAGGATGAAGATAACCTGGCCGCAGCCGTTCGAGGATCATTAACATATCAGCCATGAGCCTGACCAAAAGGTACTGTGGCTCGGGCTGCCGCTCACCTCAACAGTGACGTGGAATATCCTAGAAGAAAACGTTACTAAGAAGGTTGAAAATTAATAGAAGTCTAAGCGAAAGAACTAGAAATGGTATGGATGCAGGTACGCCATTGACTGCGACACACCGCCATCTCGGATAGCGTCTCCAACCAGCGGTTTGAGTGATCACGAGGACCCATCAGGCAGCGTCACTAGCCACTTGTGATCAGTGAGAGTTGGGTCTGATCATATTTCGTGCATTCAGTTGTTATGCTTGACCAGCCAGTGTCAGTTTCACTCACAACTTTCGGTGGTCTCTC
The DNA here is from genome assembly GCA_014220965.1 of Paragonimus kellicotti. Lineage (NCBI taxonomy): Eukaryota > Metazoa > Platyhelminthes > Trematoda > Plagiorchiida > Troglotrematidae > Paragonimus > Paragonimus kellicotti. The sequence continues at coordinate 11,655 of LOND01002125.1, read as the reverse complement.
AGTATATAATGCCCGGTACGGTAAACGCTCAGCTGGCATACGGAGTACGTGACCTAACCATCGCAGACTGTGCAACCTGAGTAGTTGACCAATTGATTACGCATTCCGAACATTCCGGAGTACGCGCCGGCGAACTACCGTATTGCTCACGCGATCAGTCCACTAAATGTGCAGCTTTACTGGCGGAGACAAACGCTGGCCAAATATCAGCTAAGCTTGTTGGATATCCCCCTTGCGAACGCCCACTTTCCGAACAATAGAGCAAAACAAGAATGTTAAGCACAAGCATTATATAATTCCGTCCTTTTGCAGTGATAAGGGCGAATGTTTGGGCGTTTTTTCGACGCCACAGATGACGCAGGTTGGCAAAGGCAACTCGTGCCTTTGCTATCCTCGTTGATATCTCATCAGCAATATTACAAGCTGACGAGATAGTGCTACCCAAGTAGGTGAAACTGTCACAGTCTCAAGCGGATTACCTGCAATAAAGAAAGTAGGAGTGGAAACGCCCCAGTCTTGGAGCAATAATTTGCACTTTGAAGGTGCGAAACGCATTCCACACAAACCAGTTCGTCATTCACCTGTTCGATGGTCTGCATGTCTTCGGCAGAGGGGCTAAGTAAGACAATGTCGTCCGCATACTCCAGATCGGTCAACCGAGCGCCAGGAAGAAGCTCAACACCAAGTTCACTGGACTCCTCAAGCGCACCCTCCAGAATGTCGTCCATGACAAAATTGAACAGGAAAGGGGAAATCGGACACCCTTGACGAACACCACTAGAAGTGATGAACGCCCGAGACAGTTGTCCATAAACCCTCACCCTGCTTGCAGAATGAGCATACAGTGATCTCAACAGATTCACGTATTTCCCTGTACTCCCTTGCGAAGAAGACAGTTCCAGAGAACGTTACGAGTGACCGGATGAAAAGCAAACTTTAGATGTAAAAAGACTATGACCGTCGGCTGCCTATTAGAGTGCCGATGTTCCAAGATCCGTCGCAAGGTAAAAATGTGGTCAACGCACCCTCGACCGGATCGGAATCCTGCCTGTTCTTCACGTATCTGGCTTTCTCTGGGTTTAGTGAGCCGACGTAAAATGAGGCCAGTGAGTAACTTGGAAGCAACAGATACCAAACTGATGTCTGTGGTTGTCACATAGACTTCGGGACCCCTTTTTGAAAACGGGAATTACTGTTGACAAGCACCAATCGCGAGGTACCTCTTCAGTCTCCCAAATCGTCTGGAGGAGTTTAGTCAGTTCTGATATCAACCTTTCCCCGCCATCCTTGAACAGAGAAGGAGGGATGAGGTCTGGTCCAGGAGCCTTGTTACGCTTCAATAATTTGAGCTCTAGGACCACTTCTGCTTCCGACGGAGGGCCGTCTGGAATGCAATAACTGACCATTCGGGTCCCGTCGTCCACATAATCTGGTTGAGGCCAGCTGAACTGTTCTTCAAAATGTTCAGCCCACCTATCAAGTCGACGCGATTGATTGGTGATAAGTGAACCATCTTTTTCACATATGGTCTCACACCGACTCGACGACCAGTACAACCACGGATCAGGGAAAAAAGCCTTCTACAATTTCCAGATAAAAAGGCCCTTTCCATCTCTTTCGACTGTTCGACCAAGTAGTGCTCACGGTCTTTGCGCAAGCTTTTAGTCAGCTTGCGTTTAAGTTCTCGACGGTCGTCATCATATTCAGAACCAGGTGGGATCGAGCGACGCTTGTTCATGAGGTTTATCGACGCGATGGAAATCCAGTTCTGTCGCAACTGAACAGCTCCTTCGGAACATACCTCTTCACAGCATTGAAGGTTTCCCGATGACGGTTCGTGACCAAGTCCGTATTGCTCATGTCGGTCGACGGATGGACCTCGATGAGCTTGCGAAGGTGACGCGGGAAGTTGGGAGTAATGTCCGTGGCCTCAGTGGATGCGAACGACAATACGGACAAGAAGACACTAGAAGAAATGCAGAAGACAATGGAGCAGCTCGCAGCGGATGTGGCTGCCTTGAGAACAGCACCACGGAAGAACGATCGACTAGGAGGCTGCTTCATCTGTGGGGAAAATGGACACTGGAAGAAGGATTGCCCAACCCGGCGGATTAAGAGGTTTAAAAATAGTGTTTCATGATTGTTCCTTTTGTTGGGCGGGTCAACTAGTAATGGGAGCAATTGAGAGGGGGGCCGTACATACAAAGGTTGAAGTTGACGGAGAGATAGAACAGTGCTTGGTCGATACAGGGGCGGCTATTTCGTTGATTGCTCGCGCAGAAAAGCAAAACGTAGAACCGACATCCATGATGATCAGGACAGTTGGAGGTCATAGTTTACTGGTTGACGGTGTGAAAGAATGTGGGGTGCGTATCGGCAGCCATATCGTAAAGCATAGTTTCGTTGTGTCCCCAGAAACCAGGCAAACGATCCTTGGAGCCGATTTCCTCACTGCAACAGATGCCGTGATTGACTTGAAGCTCAAAAAGTTGTCAACCAGGTATGGCTCCTTGACACTCACGGGACAGCGACAGGATAGCGTCAACCAAGTACGCGCGGCTAAAACCCCCACTTGCACAGCCCCTTGCTCCAGTCCACGGTCGAGAAATACGCGGAGGTATTTACGAACGACGATGATCCGTACGGATTCTGCAACTGGATTGCACATGAAATACCAACAATCGGAACATTTCGACCTCACGGACCCCGCAGGATACCGGTTCATCTTGAAGAGGAATTGAAAAGGCAAATACAGAACATGCTGAATGAGGATGTTATCGAAGAAGCCAACAGCCCGTACAACTCGCCTGTTCTCCTGGTGAAGAAGTCCAACGGGAAGTACCGCTTTTGTGTGGATTTTAGACGGCTGAATGAGGTAACACAGAACACAGTTGTGCCAATACCGTCCGTCGCTGATATTTTTGATAAGCTGCAACAGGCGAAGTTGTTCACGGTGTTGGACTTACGCTCCGGATACTGGCAGGTACCAATCAAACCCACGGATCGTGAGAAAACCGCATTCACGGTAGGCGAAAAACAGTACCAATTCAAGCGCATGCCGTTTGGCCTATCCGGGGCACCGTTCACATTTCGACGCCTGATGGTTCAGCTGGTAAAACGACTGGATAATGTGGCGGTATATGGAGATGACATTGTTATATATAGTAACACGGAATCGGAACATGCTGCCCATATAGATGCTGTCTTAAATCGAATTAAGAACTCAGGACTCCGGATTAATGCCGACAAGTCGCAAATCGGACGATCATCGGTGGTGTTACTGGGACACAAGGTGGGTCAAGGTGAAATCAGGCCTCTGCCGGAGAAAATATTGACAATTAGAGAGGCCGTGGCTCCGAATTCTAAGCGCACGCTGAGACAATTTCTGGGTCGAGCAGGGTACTACAGTCGGTTCGTGAAAAATTTTCACTCCATTACATCACCATTGTACGAACTCCTTCGAAAAGACAAGAAATTCGAATGGACCGACGATGCCCAGAGGGCGTTCACGCGAGTGCAACAAGCGATGAACGAGCAACAACTGACACTGAAACTTCCGAATACAAAAGAAACGTTTATCGTAGCAGCAGATGCCAGTGACCGTGGCATTGGGGCAGTGCTCAAGCAAAGGGAAGGAGTAATCGAATATGCCAGCAGAGTCCTGACCCCAACGGAGCAGAAATATTCGACCATTGAGAAGGAATGTTTGGCAATCGTCTGGGCACTGGACAAGTGGAGGCCGTACCTGTTGGGTCAACAGTTCCACGTGGAGACAGATCACAAACCTCTCGAGTGGATCAGGACTGCGAGGGACCCGAGAGGCAAATTAGCCCGATGGGCATTGCGTTTACAGGAATATGATTTCACGATCAATCATGTGCCTGGTTCGAACAATTGCGTCGCTGATTTTCTTCTCGACCGCAGATAGACGACGAACTCCCTAAAGTGACTCAGCGTCCCGGCCTAGTAATGGAGCAGGACCCACAAACACTAGTGCGTCTACAACGTCAGGACAAGGTCCCCGGAAAGTGATTGGAAGCTCTGGCAAGAGGCGTGAGGATCCCAACAAATACTAAGGATGAAGAGTTGAAAATAATCGCATCCCAATGGAGAAGAGTTGGCTTAAACAGTGCGGGCGTATTAACGTGGCAGCGTGGCGTTGGGCGCTCTTGCGTGGTAGTCATCCCGAGACAACTGAGGAAGAAACTGGTTAGCAACTGCACTAGAAATTGCACACACCGGATGCTACAAAGGACATACAATTTATACTGCCAACATAGACGCATATTGGCCGAAATGAATATGAAGGAACGTGCACAGCTTAATCTCTGCTTTGCATGCCAGCAGGTAGCAGTTAATAAAGCGACATCATGGGGAGCTGCAACTAGCCCTTACATGCCAATCAGGTCTCCGACAATTGTTGGAACTCTGGTCATAAGGACTTTATGGCCCATTTTCACTGAGTCTACTCGGGTAACCAGTACGTTCTGGTCATGACAGAACAACACTTTGCCCGTTGGATCGAAGCGACTGGCGTCCCGGATCAAAAAGCATCTACGGTGGGAGACATGGTGATGAAGCACATCGTAGCGAACCACGGTGTACCAAAGGCGATCTTGACGGATCAGGGACCACGCTTCGAGAGCGAGGGGTTTCGAACACGCTTGCAACAACTGGGAATCAAACGCATCCGAAGGACATATTCACCGAAACAAATAGGCTAACTGAACGTAACAACCGAACGGTCAAAGAATATATAATGCTTCTGTACGTTCTGTTTTGCTCTATGGTTCGGGAACGTGGCCTGTTCGCAAGGTTGACCGATCTGGAGTATGCAGACGACATTGCCTTAATTAACCCCTCTGCCGAAGACATGCAGACCATGCTGAACAAGGTGAATGACCGAACTGGTTTGTGTGGAATGCGTTTCGCACCTTCAAAGTGCAAAGTGTTGCTTCAAGACTGGGGCATTTCCACTCCTACTTTCTTTATTGCAGGTAATCCGCTTGAGACTGTGGACAGTTTCACCTACTTGGGTAGCACTATCTCGTCAGCTTGTAATATTGCTGATGAGATATCAGCGAGGATAGCAAAGGCACGAGTTGCCTTTGCCAACCTGCGTCATCTGTGGCGTCGAAAAAAGACGTTCGATTGTCGCTGAAAGGAAGAGTATATAATGCTTGTGTGCGTTCTGTTTTGCTCTATGGTTCGGAGACGTGGCCTGTTCGCAAGGAAGATATCAACAAGCTTGCTGTATTTGACCATCGTTGTCTCCGCCAGTTAGCTCACATTTAGTGGACTGATCGCGTGAGCAATACGGCCGTTCGCCGGCGCGTACTCCGGAATGTTCGGGATGCGTAATCAATTGGTCAACTACTCACGTTGCACAGCCTGCGATGGTTAGGTCACGTACTCCGTATGCCAGCTGAGCGTTTACCGTACCGGGCATTATATACTGAGACCACCAACAGTTGGGTGAAACCACATGGTGGTCAAGCAACAACGTGGTCACGAAATATGAAGACCCTGACTGCTCCACTGAGTAAAGTGGGTAGGTGTCGCCTGCCTGGATGGGGTCCTCGTGATCACTCAAACCGCTGGTTGGAGACGCTATCCGAGATGGCGGTGTGTCGCAGTCAATGGCGTACCTGCATCCATACCATTTCTAGTTCCTTCAGTCTTTTTTGTTATTAATACTTTTCTTTAAACCCTTGCAGTAACGTTTCTTCTAGGATATTTCACTTCACCGTTTGTGTGAGCGGCGGTCCGAGTCGCATACCTTCTAGTCTGTCTTATGACTGTTATGATAAGGATGATGATGGATGGAGATCGTTTGTGTTTCTAGTTCAGTCAATGATATTTCAGGAGTAGCTCCTAAAATTGCATTCAGTTTTTGAGACGCGAAGGTCTGATCTCTCGATATCTCATCACTCAGAAGTTTGGTTTCCTTTTTTTAAAAAAAACTACTGTACCAATGTCAGCAATAGTTTTGTCACTACCTTGCACGTTACAATTTAGTTCATTTAGTTAGCTGAGTTAGTACTTAATAATCGCCTGCTATCATTCTTGAAACTGTATGACGTTTTTTTATCGCCAAACGGATGAACTTAATTTCATTGTTCGTAGGCTCGCACTAAGATTGTTCCTCCTGAAAGTCAATACAGTCTTGAATAGTAAATTAAATGTGATCATGGCAATAGGCCAGGACGACAGCATACTTTTTCTTTGACCAATTAAACTCAGTTTAACCGACATCGAACAGTTGACACTGCGCAAATGTTAAACGTCGTATAGTTTATTTTCTTGTTTCATTCGCATCCCACGACCCTTTAGCCCTGCTCAGCGGCCCAGGGGTTTAGAACCTTTGGTTTAGTCATGGACACACAAAGTCTGTTGAAGAGCGATCATAGCCATCGTCGGTGGTACAACCCGTTGCTAATGAATGAGCGATTTAGCCTGCCCTTTCCTTAACAAAACGAATGAATGAACTGTCCCTCTTTCAACCACAAACACAGAAGCGACGTATTATTAAACTCAGTCTTGTATGCACTCCTTATGAGTGTGTGAACGGATTTCGAGTTCAATTCCTTGTTCGTGATTATGGCGCTAACTGGAGAGTTATCAAATGTGTGCCTATTCTACGTATTTCTATCGTAATACAGCTGCTGTGGCAAGATTGGGTTTGTTCTTTCGCATTTAAAAACCGCGCTATCAAGTGCCCCCAGTGATACTCACCCTAGTTATCCTTTCAGGTATACTGTCGACTAGTATTGTGCAGACCCATCGATTAACTATTTTCTTGCTTGATGGACTAATGTTGATAGTGTTGATCATCTTCTGCTTGATCTTACTAGAGCTAGCACGTGACACAATTAAGCGTGTCTGATGGGAAGTGTTTGACACTGACAGGTTGTAGAACTGCCGCGTCATCGACAGCGATACATCAGTTATTGACACTGGTGCTTAATTGCTATTCAAACATAAAAAGAAGAAAGTGCCCCGGTTTTGAGACAAACTGGGGAGGAATGATTGTCTAGATTCAAACAGCCTATATCAAAGTATTCTACATCCTTCAGGCAAATAACCGAGTTTCAGATAGGACGGCATCTGCCAGACTGATACTTTCATTGCCCTATTTCCTAATTATCCTCTGTTTCCAAGCAACTCAACCGTCCAACGACAGCGTTTATCCGAATGAATTTGATTAACTGCCATCTTTAGTAACCTCCCGCCAGAAACCTAGTAGACCCCGCAATCCCCATCAACGTCTAGTGTGGGAAGGTAAAAAGGCTGGATCACTGCATGGTTAACTGGTTTCCATACTACCGGGAATTGCGTCTGCTTGCCTGGTGACGTCTGTCAGAAGTCGATCTGTTTTGACCATTATCATTTCTTCACCATTACGTCGTCCCTCATCTACACGTGAATTCAGAAGTGTTGAATACAAACTATTCCAGGAAGGCGTGGTAGTTTAGTGCCAATTTTGTACACTCAGTACAAGCATACGCGTCTGGCTTCGACGATTTCATTGTTTGTCTATACCTTGTCATTTGGCAGCGGATCATTTGACGCATTATGATCCTCTGTTTGATCAGTTTGGAAGGGTGAACTAATCTTTTCCAATCGCCCAAACGATAACCCCACCTATTCGTATATATAGCAAAAATGTTTTTCACGACTGGGTTTTCAGGCGATAGCTGTCCTGTTAGACATTTTATGTTACTTCACCCATCTCAGTCACCTGTTCATGAAACGTCTACGATCACATTTCAAGTAAAAAGTTGGCAAAATGAACGAAGTGGTTTCATTCAGTGGCAACCCCAGACTGTTTTAGAAGAGGTGCACCAAGAGTTGTTTCCGCAACTGGTTGCAAATGCGATGCGACTACTAGTGAGGCTACGTGCACCGGTATTATCTGGAAAGTGAATAGGTCAGTGTAACGTACAGGCTGACTGATTACCCGTTACACTCGTGGACCAACTTGAGGCAACGTGGGAACACCGGGAGACAGCACTCTTCCGAAGCAGAGGTTCCGGCGATAATCCTGTAAAAGAAGACAACATGAATAAGCATGAGCCGGAGGCTCACACGACTTAAACAAACGAAAACCAAAATGGCGCTAACAATAGGACAGCACGCTCTGTTACACAATTCAAATGCAATCCATGCACGCTTGCTAGTTTCGATTGTGCTCTACAGCAAGTCTGTTTCATGATAATCGCAATCGGATTAAAGTTGGAATGTGTTTTTTTTTAGTTGAGCGTGTGTACTAGACGGAGCCACAGTCACTTCAGCCTTGTTGCAGGATGGACTCTTGTAGTTTTCAAGTTCTGTCGTTGATCCGAGAACAGGCTGTCCCGCGAAGTTCCACGTTATTGGCCGGTGGCCTGCAATAAGACACCAACAATGGTGGTGACTAATTGAGGTTTATTGTTGACAGTGAATTGTGGTCTTGCAACCTACATCGTTTAAAAGTGAACTCAGGTGCAAGTTTAAGTTGAGACACCAATGCCGGAACGAAACAATTTGGTAAGTTTGCTGAGATCTTCACGTAAAACTCAGTTCTCACTTGGTTCAAAAACGGATTTTCGCGAATTCCGGTGTTGCCCCGCAAAACATTAATCGAAAAACGTCTTTTGTACCACATAACCAGCATGATTATTTTCTATTTGTAGCTCATGTGATCCTGTATGGATCAACAGCTGGTTTATTTTGAGTTTGACCGTTGTGTTGAATCAAGTGCGGATGTGCAGGAAATTTGAACTGATTAGCTAATCAAGCACGGACGCGTTATGACAGGCCGTTGGTATATTATAACGTGTCAAATCGAAACACTGAACTTCACATCATTTTCACGGGAATCAATACATCAGTCGTTGATATTAATGTCATCCTTAGTTTGGCGATGAAAATGAGGGACGGGTGCTACTTAGTTACTAATAGTTGTATCAAAGGAAACGGCTGCTCTTCGTTACTACCAAATGAGAGGTACTTGTGTCATTTGTTGTACTGTATTCGTCCCAACTTCCCTCCAACTAGGCTGAAAGAAGTTATTTAGTAAAGAGGTGCTTGTGTTAAGTCAAGTCAATATACGACCGGTGCGAAATCGGTTGTGACCTTTGCCTGTTTTATTAGTCAATGAACACAAAAAAGGCAAGTATCAATTCCGGCAAGTCCGAGTGAACTGCTCGTCCGGGGTAATATGCGGTGAACTGAGTAACACAGGTACAATCACATTATGCGAGAACGAAATGACACGCACTCGGGTAAATGGGGCTGCTGTGTTGGCTAACCGTCGAAAATGGGCCGGGGTTTATCACAATGTGAGGAAGGAACTCACACACGAACTGGATGGTCTAGCAAATGGTTACGTTCTTAACAATGCTTTTGCTATACAGACTAGTTTTTCTCAAAGGCCAGCAGCTGAATATCCGTCTGTGAGCAAGGTCTGAGAATGATCGTTTCGGATGATCTTAGTTTATCCCTAAGCTACAACTCAGTGATTAGGAAAGCTTAGTCGATACTTGGTTTGTCCAAAAAGCTACGTGGGGCGTTTCACTTTGAACGATTCTCTTTGCGGTTCCGTTTGTTAATGCTCTCTCATCTTGAACCAACTATTCCGGCCTGTCTCCCGTATCACACAAAGCACGTTGTCCTTATTGAGATAATACTGCGAGACTGGTTGAAACTCTCCGTTCACTATCAACTCCAGACAGGTTGTTGAAACCGAGTAATATTCACGTGAAAAATACCGTGTAGCGGTGGTTAATGACGTCAGTCAAATCAATTATTTGACTGTCCCTCGTTTACCTCCTTAATGATTCCTCGGTAAAGACTCGCTGGTGCCACCCGATACGAGCGATCGAACGCAGACATCGGTGGTCAAATACCTGAAGACGGTTCACGTCCTCTACCCTGAGCGGCCAGGTTTCGCTGCCGTAAAGTAATACAGCCCTCTGTCGCCTTATATACGCGACCTTTAAGCCTCAGAGAGATACCTCTCTGTCGCCATAGGTACCCGAGATTAGCGAACACTGTCCTAGCCTTAGAGATATGCGCTTTTATTTCATTTTCATCTCAGGGGTAGTTCGCCAAAGCTACGACATCGTTTAAGCCACTTAGATTACAAACCATTTTCAGTCGATGTCTGGGTTTGCCAACCTTCTAATACTCCTCCCAAAAAAACTCGTACCAGCATCGTCAGCTGATGTTTTCATTCGCAGGTCCGATATACATTTATAACATCAAACAGAATGTCCAGATACCTTGGTTATGGCATTTTTCCGGTGGTACGATGGTGGAGAACAGGCAGGATTCCGATCCGGTCGATTAGTAATGGAGCAGGACCCACAAACACTAGTGCGTCTACAACGTCAGGACAAGGTCCTCCGGAAAGTGATTGAAGCTCTGGCAAGAGGCGTGAGGATCCCAACAAATACTAAGGATGAAGAGTTGAAAATAATCGCATCCCAATGGAGAAGAGTTGGCTTAAACAGTGCGGGCGTATTAACGTGGCAGCGTGGCGTTGGGCGCTCTTGCGTGGTAGTCATCCCGAGACAACTGAGGAGGAAACTGGTAGCAAACTGCCATGAAATGGCACACACCGGATGCACAAGGACATACAATCTGCTGCAACAAAGAGCATATTGGCCGAAGATGAAAGAGGATGTGACAGCTTACGTGCTTGCATGCCAGCAGTGTCAGTTACTGAAAGGCGACAATCGGGGAGCCCAACAGCCCTTACAGCCAATACCAGTCTCCGAAATCGGTGAACTCTGGTCGATGGATCTTATGGGCCCATTTCCACTGAGTGCCCGCGGTAACCAGTACGTTCTGGTCATGACAGAACACTTTACCCGTTGGATCGAAGCGACTGGCGTCCCGGATCAAAAAGCATCTACGGTGGGAGACATGGTGATGAAGCACATCGTAGCGAACCACGGTGTACCAAAGGCGATCTTGACGGATCAGGGACCATGCTTCGAAAGCGAGGAGTTTCGAACACGCTTGCAACAACTGGGAATCAAACGCATCCGAACGACACCATATCACCCGCAAACAAATGGGCTAACTGAACGTAACAACCGAACGGTCAAAGAATGGTTATCAGCCAAAGGAGGCGACTGGGAGTCGGCGTTGCCACTGGTGTTATTGGCCCACCGGGCGTCTGTCCAGGCGAGCACGAAGAAATCTCCATTTCAATTGATGTACGGGAGAACCCCTCGACTTCCGGTGGATCAGGACATTGGAATATGGCCAGAGTACAGTGATTCCACCAAAGAATTGGTTGCCGAAAGAAGAAGAGCCCAACGAAATCTGAAAGCATCGCAGGCACACACAAAGGAGCAATCCGCAACGCAACGGCTCGGCAAAACTAGAATGTTCAACCTCGGAGAAAGGGTGAAGTATCGAGATCATCGGAACACGGGTGCCAGCGGCCCAGGATCAAGAAAACTTCTGCCTAAATGGAAAGGTCCGTATTTGGTAATTTCCAGACGGGGCCCAGTATACACGATCAAGAGGGACGGCGAGACGAAACGAGTGCATGCCAGTGAGTTAGCAAAGTGGCACGAAATGCCGGCGCAGCGAACCAGAAGAAGATCAATAATCCGGGATGCAACACCGCGTCGGTCGGAGGTGCCACCAGGACGGATG
>LOND01002124.1:9739-42227 GCA_014220965.1 Paragonimus kellicotti | reverse complement strand
AAACCGAGTTGCAAGTGACACTAGGGCATCATCAGCAAGACAGCTTCCTTATGGCTTTCACTGTCCCACGTCATTAAGTGCACTCACTTCACAGACAACTCGGCCAAACAACGACAACATTCACGCCACTGAGCTCGATTAGCCGCCATCTCACCTAACGTCTCAAGCCACCGACTCTGAGTCGCGAGGTCCCAGCCTGGGAGAGGAACCCGACCTACAATGGCCAACACCTTCATGAACGACTTCATTTCTCCCTACCAGGTCATCATCTGCCCATCTCATACCTCACGCCAATCGGCCACATTTCATTCCCTACACCTCCACCATCGGCGCTGATGCAGCCTCCTACATACAGAAACCGGTCAACAATCCCCATTTTCTAACACTGTCTACGAAATCACAGCAACCTTGCAGAAGCACTTTGCATTTTGAGGCTGCAAAGCGCATTCCGAAGTATTAGCAGAACGCGAAATAGCGTCTAGCATTGTTTGTGCTGCTTGAAAGTTGACAAACAGCAACACCCTGCTGTCAACATAATCCAGATCAGTCAGTCTTTTACCAGGTAGGAAGTCCACGCCGGCATCTTGTGAGTACCGCAGATAGTCCTTCATTAGTTCGTTCATAACAGTAAACAAAAACTGGCTTCTCATCTCTACAGAAGCGAAACCACGCACCTACCCATTTTACACCAAGTCGCTCCCCGAAACCTTATACGCGAAGACCAGTTGTCACCGCATAAAAAGACATTACGAATAGTACCATGGCGTTCACATGATACATAGTCCACCGTAAAAGCTCGCCCTTTTGTAGGATTTCCTCGGTTGTTTGTTTGCGAGATGTAGGCACCTTGGTGTTGAACGATCGTAGATTTGGCCAATTTTATTAGTTAGGTTCATTCCCTCTCCTTGTACAGGGTTTGATTTTTTCTTCATGGTTGTGTGGCACTTAAGCATTGGTGAAAACGACTGATGTGTTGCTGTCTATGATGATGATGATGCTATTACGAGGGAAATGGAATGGTGCTAAATTAGCGAACCCTGGGTTGTGTTGAGTGGTGAGGGTGTACTTAAATCATAGCATTGTTTTGTAAGTTTGCTAATACACCTCTTTCCGACAGACTCACTTTGAGCAAAGCCTATGAGATTGTTCCGGGGAGGGGGGATGCGGTTGGCCGATACAAGCGTTAGGACAATGTGAAACACGACCAAAGATAACTCACTGGATCGGATCTCAGTCACTTGGACGAGGATTTTACTATAATGAATTCTCGTCAGTAGTACACGCCTCTCAGGCGCAATTTGCGGAGACCGACAGTGCTTAAGGCTTGGTGTTGTAATGTTTACTCCGTAGAAATACAGACGTTGAATCTAATGCCTCGACGAAGCTGCAACCGCATAACAGTGGTCGCCTCTCGGTTGTTGATCCTCCCTTTATTCCTGAGACATAATGACTTGTTTGACCACTATCATGACCTGAAATCTTCCTCCTTCGATATAGGAACTCTGTGAAATAATGTGGCGTGAGATGATTTTGAGGGCGCTGGAAGTGTACGACCTAGGTGCCGATTTGCTGTTAGGTAACTCGATCGAATGTTTTCATCACTTGGCTAATTTGGCTGGTGCACTTGTGATTTATACTCGTTCGTAAATGTTGTTTCGGGGAACTGTTTCATGTGAACAATGCAATAGACTCATTCCAGTTATACGTTGACTGGTGGTGGATCTAACGTTTTTTCATTCAATAAACTTAGTTGCTGGCTTATTCTCTTTATACTGATATCTAGGTTCGGATGGCCTGACACTGGACTAGTATAGAGACATGACCATTGTCAGTGTTTCGAATCCTCTGGATTCGTAATGGCACGGACTGTTCATGTTGCGAATGCTGACACCCGGTGGGATCCTCCATGTTTTGCCAAATAAGTTCTGTCTAAAAGTTGATCGCAGATTGTTTATAGCTACCAAACTGTTACTCGGCGTCTGAATCCGGGTAAGCTTACTAGTGGAAATTCTTTCCCTATTCTTTTCTAATTTCACTTAGCGTGACATTTTAAATGCCTCGAAACTGTTCGCATATGCTTGTTAACTGTGTGGATGGTTAATTAATAATGATCCTATCTGCTATTTGTAGTCCCGTCACATGGCAGCCATTCTTTGTCGTCGGCTTCTCGTAAATGATTACGCTGCTGCTTTCGAATCTCTTGCGGACGAAACGAAAACCGCTGCGAAACAGCAGTTATTAATTACCATTGTACACGAAACCGAACAGCCGATGCGCAAGAAAATCGCTGATCTTACCGCCGAACTTGTACGGATGCAGTTTGGTAAGTCTTTTAAAAAATTTAAAACTTGTCAACTTGTGACCCGTCTTGTCGTTATCGTATATGTCCTTCTTCCTTTTTTCAGACGATGAAGGTAACTCTGAGTGGCCTGAATTTCTCCAATTTCTCCTTGAGTGTTCCAACTCCAATGATTCCGGACTTCGAGAGATCGCATGCCATTTGTTTGCGGTCGTTCCAACGGTTTTCGGCAATCAACAATCTAATAATCTCCCACTCATTGGCCAGTTTCTTGGTCGGGCTATCGCTGACCCAATGCACTATGAGTTACGAGCATCCGGTGTGCGTGCTTTGGCTGCTTTTATTGTGCAGAATGCCACGGAGAATTCTGTACTCCAAGCCCTGAAGGAGCTGGCTCCTATGATGCTACAAGTAGGTTTTTTGAGCTCATGCGATTCCAACCTCGTATACTGGAAACCAATAAGTAGATATCGTTTCACCCTATTCAAAATGTATTCAATCACTACGTCAGTCTCGAATGGTGTTCGTCATCGTTGGGTATTCCGATTGTAACAGCTATCGAGACTGTCCGTTACACACGGATTTTTTTTGGGGATTCACTTCAAGTATTGGTTGCTATTTGTTCCACTGTCGTTCCTCTCCTTGCAATGGGTTTAAGGCAATGTAGTTGTTGCAGTTACTTATTGAGGACTGCATCATGCCTAAGATTACTCTTTCTACACGCGACCGAAAGTCTGTTAGTTACGGTCACAGCTAACGTTGCCTAACGGCGCGTAATGAGTTGGTGCATGCCACATGACTTGTTACATTATGTACACCAGTTGTTTCTGCCCAACCGTTTGTTTACGGTGTCACGGATTTTGTCTTCTGCGTTAGTTTATTCTCGGTGCTCAAATGTAATAGACTTTCCGGTTTGCGCACACTCCGCTGACACTGAAAGCCAGCTGCTTTTTGCTCATTTTGCCAATCTGCTATTTCGTCGAGGGTTGAGCCATACACTGTCTCAACCATACAGACACCAGGTTCCTTCAAATTTTACTTCGTTTTACATGTACATATTGAAGTGCAGGTTATTTCGCATTGTTAGAAATATCAGGCTGACGTAAATCAGTTACCGTGTTTCATAATTATGCACATTCGCTGTTCCAAGGTGGATCGTGATGTTCTAAATTAAGTGCGACCCCCGTTTCTGGGTTTTCGTATTCCGCTCATTTTGCGCAAGCTCAGTATCATCCAGCCGCGGACCAGGTGACGTTCGAGCATCGTTCACCTACCTGTGAGTGATTTCGATCTGCGCGCAAATCATTTTGCATTTACATGTCAGAGGGACGCAGTTTACAGGTGCCCAAGAAGCAGTATTTTAGCGTTCATAAGGATACAACTCATTTGTCCGTATATCGTAGAGCGTGTTAGTCGGTGTTACTCAATGCATCATTTTCCTATTCCTGATATGTACGGAACAAGACAATGTCGACCGAAAGGAGGTTTGTTTAGCCATTTGTTTGCTGTCGTTCCAAGGGTTTTCGGCAATCAATAAGCTACTAATCTCCCACTCATTGGTCATTTTCTTCGCCGGGCTATCGCTGGCCCAGAGCAAATTATATGAAAAGCTTTGGATAATGTATTGAGGGCAAGGGACATCAGAAGGCACATGGTTGTGAGTCATTCGAAATTAGCTGTTCCTGATATCCATAAAGAAACGCTGTTTCCGGAAAATTAGGAATCATACATTTGACTGCCTTTCACAAACCTTAACGAATACTGCGAATGGGGGACTTGCATTGTGGTGATAGTCTCCAATCCCGACCAGATCAATTTTGGTGGGTTTGTTACATGGATGCTTAATTCGAGAAAAAGCCTAATACCGCATAATCGGCGCCCTTTTGGAGGTAGCTTATTGATACCCTGCTGTGCTTTCACTTTCATTGGTAAATGCGGATTGTTTTCTTTCGGGGAGATCACAACCAGTGTAATCTTGTATACTCACATATATCATATATCATTTACCTCCATTGTCGATCCCAATGCCTGCGCGACCTCAGGCGTCTCAGCAAGACGAGTGTCCTGCACACATTATCAGAGTAACAAAAAATATGCCTTACGTATCAGAACATCGGTCCGGCGATTTGACCTGTACTCATTCCGCATCCGAACCCAGCGAAGATCACTTGGAGTTTGTTGACTAGACTACTGTATAGTGATGGAGTTAGTGAATACTACCTAAGAAGCATGAGATTAAACTCCATAACTTTGATAACCAACATACGCCAGTGTTGCATAGAATTCCTCAAGAAAATTGGAGATCACATTTCATTTTAGAACTTCGCTATCCTGGTTCATGGCGTTCGTAGTGGTTGGAACTTACTCAGTAACAGTGTGGGGTTGTTATCCATCGAATCCAGATGCTTCTCGTTGCCGTTGTCTTCCCAACTTCATGCTTTTCGACTTAAAGCGATCTCCCGTTCATGGTTTATGCTTTTTATACATGTCGATCGGCCTCGTGGTATCGAATGTGACGTGCCAACCGAAACGTATTTCCTAGTACCTTTTAAACTACACTATAACGTGTGGGATCTTTGATGTGATATCTGTTGTCCGTTGGATAGTGAGTGGTAGCTGGAGCCACTGTGCGTTTTGGTCAGTTCCGTGGCTTAATGAATCAATGATATTGCTAACCACCGAACCTCGGACCACGTTTTTGATTTCCATCATAACCGAGGTCTTTTGTCCTGGTTTGATCTATGGCATTGTTGACGTAGTTCCTAGGGTGAATAGCGTGTAGACTGCTTACCTGAGCATAGCTTCAGATCTCGACTTTTTGGTGCGAAAAATCACATCTTTAAATGAAGGCTTTTCTAAGGGACACCCCCTGTTACTCTTTTGTGAACGTATTTATATGAAAGTATAAATTCACCTGTTCGACCATGTGTCGGACGGCCCATTAAGAACCAGGTGCTGTTACAGCCAAGATGTGTGAATAACTATAGACTGGAACTTGTTCGATCGCAACCTTATTGCATAATGCTGTGTCCACTTGTTTTTCTGCTCCGTGAATGATTTTTGCCTGGCATCTGGGAACGTCGTTTATTCCTTATTACGACACTAGTACCCTTTGGACTTGAGCTTATACGTCATTTGTTTCTTGCATGTATGTGACTTTTTTTGCAGCAATATCCGGACGATGATTGTGTATCTTGGTCCGTTTACGTGGTGGTCAGGCTTGCGTACTATTTCCATGCGGAGAACCATAATGAACAGGATTTCGGTTTCGCTGGATACAGCCATACCCGAAAGATCATCGAGGAGCACTCTAGAAAAGATGTTACACCTAGGGTTTCACGTCGTACTATTGGTTCTGTGGCTAGATGGCGACACGCTCCTGTGGCATGCAATTATTTTTATAGTTAACACCTCCATCATTACAACAGGGAAGGAATTCAGAAAAGATACCCTCAAGGCAGATGCACACCGATTTCTCCACGGTTGGCCGTGATCATTAGCATGTTATGCAATACAGTCGAATAACTTTCGGTATCACTTAAAAACGTGATATAGTTTTGAGTATGTCTACTACAGGCAGCAGTAGCCAGAATCAATCATCTATTTCTTACTTACTGTATCTCCGAGCTAGATAAGCTTCTCATTGTCAAGTAGGTGGCACCCTTGAATCGCTGAACCCGAGTAGAGCCCTCCCCCCAGGAATACTCTATCCTATTCTCCTGCAGATCAGCCCTTTGAGTCAGACTCTGATTGAGATGCTCCAGTCTAACTTCCTTCTTCAGCAGAAGTTATCGCTCTTCTGACAGTGATGCTGTCCAACTACTACTACGTCATCACTCTGTCTTGTCCTCAACCTTTCTGCGATTTCTGTACCTTCTTCCGATAATATTTTTTAATGCCAAGACAACTGGTAAACATTGGTGCTTTTTGTGTGCGCACTCTCTGACAAGTAGTTTAGATTGCTTTGACAAGTACTCTCAAGTCTGGAGCCTGATACGACTCTAGCACCGTTATTCACTTGAGTTCGCCCCTTGATTAATGTAGATCCAACGGCTTTCCCAGGGTCTTTGGTAATGTCGAAGCTGATTCCTGTAGTTAAGCCGTATTGGAATCGTACTTAATTTCATAGCGGAGAAATGCGTGCTTGATTGGATTCTGGTGGTCAGTTCACGGTTCATTACCAGACACAGTACGTCAGTTAAAGCCTGATGGCGCAAATCAGAAGGCGTTGTGTGTTCACATCACATCAGCGTACGTTACAACAGACAGTAGCTTAGATGCTACTATGAATGTGTTCTGTGACACTCTCGTCGACTTTCTGAAGAAGACCAAGCACTCAGACATTGTCATACTGACCGGTTAGTTGAATATCCAACTTACTGATTTTCTTCTGGATAAGACACGCCTGGATGGTATGTCTGAGTACGACGTAACGTCAATGATGAATTGCCGCTGCAGCTGTGCGCATCTCATGGTCTCTATTTCAAGTACGGCATTTCGACACAGAAAAAAAGTATCATTGTGTAGCGTTTGAGCTATAAACACAAGTCGATCATAAGGCAGTCGGGTGCGAGTGACGCTGCTCTGCTAGGGGATTTTGTGCAACCACATGAATACGGACCACGTTATGAAGGCACTTTTTATTCTTCCCAGACGTCATGTGGTGATAACTACAAGGTAATTTGTCGAGTATCGTGTGTAGAGCATTTTTCAGGAGTCGCTGACAGACAAATTGCCCTGTTCGGGTCGAGTAAAAAATCCAACGAACACAGCTATAAAAATTTGCTGCGAAGAGGTGTGTCCTAAAGGAGCTAGTGGCTGTTTCAGCAATCGATTTCCTTCACGTTGATAAACTGCATACTCAAGCGCCGCAGAATTTCATTTAACAACGACCGTCGAAAACTTGGACACAGGCTTACGCAAAGAACGTAAGCATCACTTGACCTAATGATCAGGAAAGATGGAGCGAGCCTACTTATGTTATAATGTTCGAATGCTATTATTTTGGCTGGGTTGGCTGACAAGTTGGTGTAATGAATGTCATGCAAATAAGTTGGTTTTCTTGTTGCAAGCCAATCACGCCTACTTAACAAATAGACTTAACATTTTGAATAATGATTCAAATGTTTTCAACCGGAACATGCGGACGAGGAGGTCAATTGGCCACTCATTGCTTTCCGGACGGCCTTCCGTCTAAAACGGTGATGGCCCTGGAGCTTAAGTTACTGAAACGTGATAATGTTCCAAAACTAGACTTCCCCTTGTTTAAGGAGAGATTTATATCAGAACTGACTAAATTTCAGACGGCTTAATAAACTGAAGAGACCCTTTATGTTTGATGGTCGTCCGCATTTATTTCGACCACTAAAAAGGGGGCTCGAATTCTATGCAACAACTGCAGAAGCATCAATCTAGTATCTGTTGTGACCGAGTTACACACCGGCCCTATTTTACGTTGGCTTCTTAAACCCATTGAAGTTCAGGTGCTTGAAGTATGAACGGGATTCCAATCCGGCCGATGTGGCAGCAGACGGTTGCTGTCTTTTTAAACTGAAAGATGGGATCGTGTAATCCGTATTCCAGAAACAGTTAGGTAAAATCGCGGGGTGATAAAGCAACGACATAGTCGTGCAGTATGGAGACCTTAACGATTTCGTAGAGTAAAATGGACAAGTGTCGCCTACCTGGTTGTGGACCCCGTTGCCGTTTGAGTCTCTGGTTAGGAACGTCATGTATGATAGCAACATACCACAACCATTGGCATGCCTGTTTTGTTTTACTCTTGTTACTTCTAGTATATTCCACTTCACCTTCGCAATGAGCAGCGGTATCTTCTAGTCGGGCTGATGACCATCGCGAGTGAATGAGTGAAAAATTGTGCGGTATTTTGTGACATTTTTTTAAATATTCTGGCTCACATTTTTTCTATGGTTGAGGCAACTGCATTGCTCAATTGAACCTCCGTGGCTGAGGGTCGCTAGTCCATGTCCCGACTGTGTATTCTTCTTAGGTTGTGAACACTAAACCGATATTTCATTCGATGGTACACATGTGTTCAGTGTCTTTACTGGACATATTCTTTATTTTTACTGTAACCGGTAATGCCCCTTCCGCGCTCTCATCTTCAATTTGTTATTGTCAAATTTTATTTCCACAATTATTTACATGTTCTGGTCTAACAGGCAACATCTACGGCAATTCAAGCCGATCCTGACGATGATACTCTTCTGAAAGCTTTGGTGGACGTTGCGGACTCAGCACACAAGTATTTGCGTCCCTATTTGGCTGCCACTTTGGAATTGTGTTATAAAGTGAGTTCCTGCTTAAAGGCTTGTTCCATGTAGACCGTAGTGGTGAATTGGATTCAAAGTGGCCTGCGAGATGTTTGAGTTTGCTATCACTAATTCATCACTCTTTAGACATAGTGTTAGAGAAACTCAGACTATTGCTTTTTTGGTCGTAAATGTACAAAGACAATTTAAAAAGATCACCGTATCATTTCAAATGTGGAATGTTACAAAAACACCTCATGCACTTTCAGAGGTCCGCATGATAGGTTTATAAATCTAAATGCAACTGTATAAAGTAAAACCCATAGCAAATACCTCCTAGCCTGTTGCTGACTCCAGTTGGTTGGTGTACCATCATCGGAGATATGTCATGCCATGTCTGTCCTAACTCCTTTCCAGGCAGGAAATTCAAAAACCGACGCCTAGTCACGGAAATTCAATGTATAATTCAGTTCACTCGGTTACACGTTCCTGTTTTGAAATGGGCTTGTGTAAGAGCATGACGGAAAATCCAGATGAAAAAAGACCTTCGGCATTGAGATCAGAGAAATATCCAGAACATCATGCAAGTATGTGAATAGTATTAGGAAAGTGGATGTATTACCACAATGCAATAGGTTTGTGTGAGTCTGTGACGGTCCGCCGGATGGACCAACAAGGCAAGCTAATGTCCTTGAAACACGTACGTAAAGAGAGGAATTGGATATGAAAACTTGCTTACCGAATCGTTACTATCCTTTGATAGAATCTACGTTATAAACAGCCAAATCGCCAATTTGAAGTGGCGAATAGTGGTCTTTACCCGTCATAGCCGAGTGTAGTTATACAATGTAATGAGTTGTCATTTCTGGGAATCCCCTCGCGCTGGGACCTTGATGACAGAGGGTTGTGGTTTCCAATTTATAGCTGCAGGGTGACATAGGGTAAAATGTGACCAAGAACTTCAGCTAGCTCACTCGTAACCAATTGCGTGCATACGGTGGCAAATCCAACTCCATGGTTACTTTGGATGCTGCTATCTGTTTGGTCAGCCCTACAATATCTACATTTCACCCAATACGCTGCATAACAACGAATAATTTCTCGTATACCTGAAAACCCTCACATAGACGAGGACTGGTCGAGCTCCCCATCTGTTGCTACATGTTTGAAGCACTCCGGTGACATTCATCATAAGGATCTCACGACGGGTCTTACGCGATTTCCAGTTCACTTACAGTTCCAGAGAGTGGTAGTTTGTGTAATGTATACAACAATAGTAATTCATGATATACTTCTCTCTTTTATTAAATTTAAGATGTGATTGATTTTCCACGACGTCTGCAGAAATTGTTGCGTGATCCAATTTTGAGGATGTAGTCTGTGTAACGTTCAGTTGGTCGTCCCTCGATGTCTACATGGTACAGCCTAATGCCTTCACGGGGCTCTTTGCTTTTTGGCCTGTATCGTCCACCTGGCCAACGACTGCGTTAATTTAATTTATTTCCGCTTCTGGCGTACACAATCTGGGTTACATTCGATCAGGTCTGCTTCGCCCATTTTTCAGGGATACGTGAAGGTAGGCGCGTTTATTTTGAATACTGTTTTTGAAGTGATCGGTCAGGTGGTTGGGGACAAATTAGGAACATATCCTTTCGTGTAGAGTATCATTCGTCTCCATGTGAACCAGAAGCCTAGTTTGAACCAGGCTGTTCCATCCGTTAGAGCCAATGTGATTGCTGTTTGTAGTGTTCCGTTCCTTATTTCTGTTTGCAAGTTGGTCAGCGGGTTGGAAATCAAGTTATTCTACTTGTACTTCTTTCCTTACGCAGAATGCTGAGCTGTCGCTGTTATGTAAGATATAGTACTATCCAAAGTGTGTTGGGGATTCATGACTAGATGATGTCACTTCAATGCGCTAAACTGTATGGTTATCGAAAGTGTTCACCAATAGTTTTATGACGATAATATTTACAAGAAACAAGCTGCATGAAGTCTGCAAACACATTCAGACGGTCCAGTGATTACTCACCTGTGCGTGTTTATTCAAAGTGTGTGTGGGTCGTGTCATTAGCAAATGACTGTGTGACTTGAGATGATCCACTGCCAACAACGTTCGGTTTATGCCTCCTACAACCACACGCGGTGGCTGAAAGAGGGAAAGCGGGGACTGTAAGAAGGTGGTATTGTGTTATTTCGTTTTCATTTGTCAGCCCATTCTTTGTTCGCAAGTTGCAGATTAATTGGTGTTGATTTATTGAGCGTGATCATAGGATTCCATTCTCCCCTGTTGTCTCCGAATCATTTTTCCTCCGGTTATGTGATGGCCAAACAAGCGCAGCCGATTCTGTTCATGCATTACTCTATGGGACTTTATGAACTAACCGATACCAGATGAAAATGATGCAGAATTACTAAATACGATATTATATCTCCGCTTACGAGCTAACAAATTTCCCTTCATATGTTTACCCTTAAATTTAGTCTGGTCTGTCGGACTTATCCATTCTGACTGGTGAACGTCTCACCCCATCGGGTCTGAGAATTTTCCTCAGTTGGTTATGGCATCAATTCGGGCGGACAGTTTTGACTTGTTTTTGGTGCTCTGCCGTTTTTTTAATCCTAATCATAAGTTCTTGTCAACAAGCACTGTTTACCTTCGATTTTACCCGCCAGTTTGTCTAATGTTTCTGTCCATCTATTCTAGCACTGGCCAGGTAATGACCGTTTAACACCTATTTATTTTTGGAAACTAGATTCTCCAAAACGGAGATTTGGCTGAGCCACAGCGGCATCTAGCCCTTGAAGTGATGGTCACTCTTGCCGAAAATATTCCCGCAGGCGTACGAAAATCTGCTGCCTGTATCCAATCACTTGTCGGCACGTTGCTTCACATGATGACCGAGATGGAGGATGAATCAGACTGGGATGAGGCGGATACGACGGAGGAGGAGGATGAAAGCAGTAATGCTCTTACTGCTGAACTGGCTTTAGACCGTCTTTCGTGCGCGCTGGGTGGTCAGCACGTGCTAAATGAGATCATACGCACCGTTCCTGGCATGTTGCAACATGGTGGGTGCTTGGTAATGGCTTCACTTTATGCATATTTTCACTGTATTTTGTATTTTGGTCTCTTGGGACAAACAGTAAATGTACATTGTAGACCGTCGTCCCTTTAGTAATTCACCCATATCTTTTTATTTTAGCGGATTGGAAACAACGTTACGCCGGTCTGATGGCTATTTCGGCTTGCAGCGAGGGCAGTAGCAAACTGATGGAAACTATGCTTGGTTCTGTTCTGGACGCCGTGGTTCCGCGATTGGCTGATCCGCATGCCCGTGTTCGTTACGCTGCTTGCAATTCCATTGGCCAAATGGCATCCGATTTTGGTCCTAAATTGCAAAAGTCTCATCATAGTGTGGTCCTACCCGCGTTAGTCCAGGTTTTGGACGATACGGTTCCCCGAGTTCAAGCCAACGCTGGAGCTGCTTTGGTCAATTTTTGCGAGAAAGTTCCTCAAGTGAGTTGACCATCTAAGATGATGATCAAGCGAGTGTGCCTACTGAGTATGTTACGGTTAATTTACCTTCAATCGTTCGTGCTCCTTAGAATCTTGAACCGTTTTGTGTAATTCGTTTAATTACCGTTGGTAATTGTTTAACGCTCATCTGCAGACCAACTTACAGTGCTTTTCGCTCACGGCTATGCCCGGTGGTTAGTTTTTGTTTAATCATCCTCGTTCCATGGAGTTCATTTCATTCCGACTTTCACTTTCTGAAAATCCAGATCCATGATAAATCACAGCCGAGTCAGTTTCACTGACTTCGTGATTTGCAAACGATGGGGCAGATGCTTTTTAAGTTGCTGTTCCATCCGGTTTTTCAGCGCGCACTCTGCGTTAGTCGGCTCAGATGTGTTCGATCCGCTTGATTAATGTGACCTATGATGGCTGCTGGATTCTGCGATATTTATACTGTCCGCTCAAAATGACCTCGTTGGACCGTGATCAACACCTGTTACTGATGTTACTCGCTACTTTCTTTGTACATGATTATGATTCTTTATGCACAACCATTGTTACAATGAGTTGGATGAGTCATCGTTAAATTGATTATCTGTATGGGTATGTTAAATGGAATTGAGCATTGGAATAACCTGTCATTACGTTTTGAACAGATACATCTGTGCATCATATGGAGGAAAATTTAAGGCCTTTCTAGACCACACAGTAAGGCAATAAGCATCACGCTATCTCGATATTAGGAATGTGGAAAAAAACTATGCAGAAGGAGACCACGGAATTGGCAGTTGGTTATAGTAAACCTTAATTTGATCAGAGTGTTATCACCTTCTCCTCTAGAGCAAGCAGTATGAAGGATCTGATGGGATTGACTATTTTTGCTTGTAATGATATTAACTGTTCGGCTGAGGTTTATAGTCTTGATGGATATCAGCTCTGTAGGATTGACTCGAACAAATGTTGTAACCCTCAGACGAATATGTACGACACGCAACGAGCAACGACGGTTGTCTATGACTGGTGTATATTTTAACGTCAGTCTCCGGTCTGTCCCTGTGTTACACTACGCCTTCGTGTATAAGTGCAGCGTGGCTAGAGATAGAGTTTTAAATGTGTGACGTCCCTATCCTGTGAATACCATATAGTATGTCATGTTCGATTTCAGATTAATGTCCTGGCTAGGTTTATCCTATTTCTTGCCGGAAGACAATTCACTTCGCCCCTGTATTCCTAGATATCCCATTCTGACAATTGCCGATCTGATTTATTGAGAATTTAAGGCCTCTTTCTTTTCGCTTCTGTGGTAATGCTGTGTTTCCACTCTTCCACTCGAAACACGGATGGTCCACTGTCTTATTTTACCACGCGACGTGTTCATCTCCTCGACTATTGATACGGGGGTACACAATTTTTGGTGGCCATGGTTGCGTGTGATTGACCTTGAGATGCCATGTGCCTCATGTGATGATTTTCCCCAGGTCCATGATGAATACTCGAGCTGAGCAACTGGCTAGAGCTGCTATCGGTGACCTGCTTGCACTAACACCATGTCTTGATTTTTCGGCCTGGCTTTGTTTTATTCATCTTCGTCCTTTTTAATAATGTTCCTCTTCTAGGTTATTTTCCGTCGTGGTGAGCGGCGGCCCGAGTCACAGTACCTTCTTTTCAGGCTCATATTCGTTGTGAATAAATGTTATACAATACATACCCATTCTTGTAGGTGCAGTGTCGTTACAAGAAATGAGTGTGTCACGCCAGAGGCAGCCGTGTCATGTATCAGTGGAAGCCCAACAGTGCGTATTAATTCGGCCTCCGTCAAACGACTTTGATGAAGCCGTGCACCGTATAATTATTTGTCTGTTTTGAGTGTTCCATTTTCCTTCATGTTTACTGCCTTCTGACGTTTCAAAGCTTTCACTATCCTCTGCAGCATATCCTCGTTAACTACTTGGATGGTCTAGTCGCCAAGTTAGAGCAGATCATGACTGCCAAACTTCATGAGATGGTCGAGCGTGGCCGAAAATTGGTTTTGATGCAAATTGTGACAACTGTGGCTTCCGTTGCGGATGCTGCTGAAAAGAAATTCTCCCCTCATTACGACCGGTAAGTAGCATTTATACACATCAGCGTATCCCACGGTATTCCGTCTGAAGGTCATACAACTTGTCGAGAAATATTTTCTTATTGCATTGTATTCTTAATCCATTACACATCGTTTGTTTGAATACGTGCATGTCTATGAAATTCCCTCATCTTGATAAGATAGCCGCTTATTTTGTCTCCTGTTCACTTAGATCACAAATCGAGCTTTATTTTGCTATACCCACGGTATTGTGTTTTATGTCACCGAATGTTCGTTCCCTAGATAACCACAAAATGCCACCGTACGAAGACCAATTTACTTTGATTATTTAACAGTAATCCTTGCCATCGTCACACTTTATTGGTACTAACTTGAGTTCAGGGCTTCATCTTAACAGCATTATTCTTACGTGTCACTTTTCCAGTCTCACAATCTCTCGCACCATTGTACCAGATACCGACAAGTTCGAACAGTTGTCTGGCTATCCAGGATTGACATTTTTCTGAATGAAACTTGTATACCGATATTTTACCGATGTCCCGACACGTTAAGTGATGTTTCCGACCTGTTCGTATTTTTTATTCCACTCTGTTTACAGATTCATGCCAATTCTCAAGTATATTATGGAGAATGCAGTTCATAAAGACCTACGTCTGCTTCGAGGCAAGACCATTGAATGTATTAGTCTAATCGGGTTGGCTGTGGGAAAAGAAAAGTTCATCCAAGATGTTGGCCCGGTAATGAATCTGCTCATGACCACTCAGACACAAAATGATACGGATGCCTCTGGCGACGATGATGATCCACAGGTAAAAGTCGGTCCTGTTTGCCCACTATTCACGGGTTTTGCTTGTCTGAATGAACACGTGACGACTAATTGATGTCGCATTTGCTTGAAACTCTCTCAGTAGTTTGAATGCCATACTGTTGTGACTGTTTTCAATTTTTAAGACGCTTTTGTTCATTTTTGTTTCGATACAAAAAAAAATTGATTCCGGCTATTTTTACATTCTTGTATCATCTCTTTTTCTATGTAAAGGCATCTTATATGATAAGCGCTTGGGCTCGGATCTGCAAGCTCCTTGGACGTGACTTTGAAAGCTACCTTCCCGTAGTTATGCCTCACGTACTCCGATCCGCGTGTATCAAGCCAGAAATTTGCATACTCGACAATGATGAGGTGGACAACGTAGAATCTGATGTGGACTGGCAAGTTGTGAAGCTAGGTGAGGATAGGAACTATGCCATTCG
Organism: Paragonimus kellicotti; assembly: GCA_014220965.1. NCBI lineage: Eukaryota > Metazoa > Platyhelminthes > Trematoda > Plagiorchiida > Troglotrematidae > Paragonimus > Paragonimus kellicotti. The sequence continues at coordinate 26,805 of LOND01002124.1, read as the reverse complement.
AACCAGGTGAATCCGATCTCCTTTCTTGTTTGTTTTTTCCTTCGGATAGCTATCCGTTAGCATTATATTAAGTTTGAATAGTTGGTTGATGATTGCCGGTTACCTTGGCTAGCCGAAGTTAAATTTTCAACTTTATACAGTGGAGTGTTTTCCTCTATGCTGTTTATTTCCATTACATGAGTATACTGAATACTATTGGATTGTCCAAACTTAAACAGGAGCAGTGGAAGTCACCTTGGTGCGAACTCGTACAATTGACAGTAGGCATCGTCAACATCACTTGCTGCCCTCAGCACGTTGGTCTGTTGGTCACTACGTCACTGCTGAAGTACAAAGTATATTAGCCATAGTGCTCATTTAGATGAGAGCGAATAAACTTAGTCATAGATATATTCGTGACGGGGCTATTAAAGTAGTGGTAACTTCATTCATGTTTATGGATTGGGCTATCGACTAGCGGCTGCGTCTCCAGTTTGTCAGTCTTCCGTTTAGGTGTCTTCCTGTCGCTGTGTGAAGTAATTTTTTTATTGCGTTTGATGGCTCTTCCTTAGAGGACGAATCATGTTGTCAGTTCATCCTAGACGTCCACAAGTTAGGTTATAACGTAAGCACTAGAACCTGTCCAGTTTGTGGATCTTACGGTCGCCGCTCGAGATGGCTCATACTCTACCGAGATGTAGACAGTCTGACTGCTTCTAATTCTCATATGTGATTCAATGTGTTCCATAACAACAAACTATTTACGGTTTAGGATGAACCTACCCACCCACCTCCAAACGTCTTAAAGTCGTTTCTCTGCAATCAACTGGTTTCCTACTTATAAAAACCCACAAATTCATATATCATGTCCTTGCTCACGTCGCCTGTAAGATCAGTATTTTCCATTTGGAAAGGGATATTTTTTACTCCCGACGCATCTCGGGTCGGTTCTCAAGCATACGTACTGTCCATCTACTGTTTCCTCTCTATCTTTCTTAAGGTGAAAAAAACTACTATCCGTCTGTGTAAAACCTAAAATCGAACTTGCAGTGCACAATCTTCGTAAATGCTGACTGTTTGTTCAAGTATGCTGGTTGAATGTCGACCAACTAATCTGATTTCATGAAGCCTTCCGTTTTTCAGTACCGCCTGTAGCCCATGACTTCCCCAATTTCAGACATGCTGAATAAACTCGTTTTCCGCGTTAGTTTTTCCCCGTATCTTTGTTTAGGAATTTTCGGGATTTGATATCCTTGTGTTCAGACGTATGAATTTCGTTAGGAATAGTCGCATTACGGTTGCGATTTTGGGAATACATCAGTCGGCTGACAACAGCCGATGCTCTGTCACTGCAAGCAAGTTCAGACACTCACCCAGGAGCAGCAGTAGCAATTCGAACAGTCGCAGATGAAGTTAATTGAGACAGCTCTTTGGCGTGCAATGATTGTTCAACGTCCAATGACAATGTTTCAAGTTGCCTAGACATAAACCCGACATTGTCTTTAATCGTCATTAATCGGTAGAAGAATTACTTCTGTTACTTCCCGATCGTTTATGCCGTCGAAGTTGTCTGGTTAGAGTGACCCTACTCGGAGTCTGACTAAAACGTCTAATCTGCGAGACAACAGGATACAGGGTTTTCTTGGGGGACCCCACCCGGAGCCAATGACTCAAAAGTCTGACTCACTTGGCAGTGAGGGGCTTGCCTAGCCCGAGGGCGCAGTGAATAAGACATTGATGTCTGATTCTAAGCACTGCTGTGTTCAATGCATGTTTCCGAGGCTATATCAGGCTGTTGAATGATACCGAAAGTTTTTCGATCCCATTGGATAATATGCCGGCGATGAAGATCAACCGCTCGGCTGTCGAAGTGCACCTGACAAGTGATATTATTTATCCACTTTCACTTTCTCTTTCTAGTCTGCCTCTTACCCGCCCAAGTATTCAGCCTTCTCTGCCACGTATGGTAATTGTTTTCTAAATCCAAGACAACTGGTAAACATTGGCGCCTTCAATGTCCGCACTCTCCGACAAGTCGGTCAGCAAGCTGCTCTGGATAAGTACTCTCTCAAGTCCTGAACCTTTTGTGTGCTGTGTTGGGGACGCGATTCTAGCACCGTTATTCATTTGAGCTCACCTCTAGATAACTGTCGATTCAAGCGCTTCTCTCTCAGGGTTTCTGGTGACGCCGAAGCTGAATCTCGTGGTCAAGCTGGAGTGGGAATCGCACTGAGTTCCAGAGCAGAGCAATGTTTGCTCGATTGGATCCCAGTGAACAGTCGCTTGTGCGCTGTCAGACTCAATACATCGGTAAAAGTCTGTCGACGCAAATCAGAAAGACGTATATTCATCATATCGGCATTCTCTTCAACAGATAACTGTTCTGTTACTACCAAAAGTACGTTCTGCGACGCCTTCGTTAACATTCTGAGGCAGGCTAATCACCCCGACGCCATCGTACTAGCTTGCGATTCTAATTTTCAGCTTGGGCATACTTCTGCAGAACAGAAGTGATCGGGAGGTGTGTTTGGTGTCCTGGCACATCGCGTTGACAACGGCAAAGGACTGCTGCAGCTGTGTACATCTCAATCTCCATATTTCGAGTATCGCATTTCAACACAGTAGGGTACATTGTGTCACATGTAGACCATCCTGTTCTAAGTCATGAACACACCTTGATCACAAAGCAGTCACTTACAGGTGGCGCCACTCTGTTAAAAACTGTCGTACAACCACCTGGACTCGGACCATGCTGTTGTGCGTGCCCGTTTTGTTTTGTCATTTACCCAGAGGACACACTCGTAAATGCAAGATACTTAACTGGCATTCGAGCGAGGAGAGTGTAAAGAACGCTTACCGGGAAGCACTGGTGAACAAATTGCTCAGTTCGAGTCAAGTGAGAGGATCTAACGAACACTGGGAAGTAAATCGCAGCATTTATGAAAGCTTGCTGTGAAGAGGTATGTTCCGAAGGAGCTGTTCAGTTGCGACAGAACTGGATTTCCGTCACGTCGATAAACCTTATGAACAAGCGTCGCTCGATCCCACCTGGTTCTGAATATGATGACGACCGTCGAGAACTTAAACGCAAGCTGACTAAAAGCTTGCGCAAAGACCGTGAGCACTACTTGGTCGAACAGTCGAAAGAGATGGAAAGAGCCTTTTTATCTGGGAATAGCAGAAAGCTTTTTTCCCTGATCCGTGGTTGTCGTCCGATCAGTGTGTGTGAGACGGTGCGTGAAAGAGATGGTTCACTTATCCCCAGCCCATCGCGCTGACTTGATAGGTGGACTGAAAATTTTGGTGAACAGTTCCACCGGATTATGTAGACGACAGTGCCCAAATGGTCACTTATTGTGTTCCAGACGGTCTTCCCTCTTTCAGAAGCAGAAGTGGCCGTGAAGCTTAGGTTATTGAAGCGTCACGAATTTCCTGGATCAGATCACGCCCTACTGTTCGTGGGTGATTTGGAGAGGTTGACATCAGAACTGACAAAACTCCTCCAGACGATTTGGGAGACTGAAGAGGTACCTCGTGATTGGTGCTTATCAACAGTAATTCCCGTTTTCAAAAAGGAACCCGAAGTCTGTGATTATCACAGAGGCATCAGCTCAGTTACTCACTGGCCCTATATTGCGCCGGATTACTAAGCGCGGGGACAGTCAGCTATGTGAAGAACAGAGGATTTCGATCCGGTTGAGGGTGCGTTGATCACATTTTTACCTTGCGACGGATCTTGGAACATCGGCACTCTTATAGGCAGCCGACGGTCGTGGTCTTTTTGGACCTGAAGGCTGCTTTCGATTCAGTTGCTCGTAACGTTCTCTGGAACTGTCTTCTTCGCAAGGGAGTACCAGGAAAATACGTGAATCTGTATGTCCACTTTAAAAGCAAGGTGAGAGCTTATGGATAATAGTTTAAGCGTTCATCGTTTCTAGTGGTGTTTGTCCGGGACGTCTGATGCCCTTCCATTTCATTTTTGTCATGGACGGTTTTCGTCGACTCACTTCAGCTCGGGAGGCAAACATTAGGAAAGAACAGACAGGGTTTCGTTTTGGCAAGGATGTGTTGATCACATTTTTACTCTTCGCCAAATTCTGGAGCAGCGTCATGTGTACCGCCGGCCAACAATCGCCGTATTCCTCGACTATAAAGGTGCGTTTGATTCGGTGGACCGATCTACACTTTTAGAGTCGCTTAAACGCAGGGGTGTACCGACTAAGTATGTGAACATACTGTCGGCGCTTTATTCCCATACTTCAGCTCAGGTTAGGGTTTACGGTGAACTGTCTGACAGTTTCAGCACCAGGAGCGGCGTACGTCAAGACTGTCCACTTTCACCATTTTTGTTTACTGTTATGAACGAACTAATGAAGGACTATCTGCGGCACTCACAAGATGCCGGCGTGGACCTCCTACCTGGTGAAAGACTGACTGATCTTGATTATGCTGACGACAAGGTGTTGCTGTTTGACAACTTTCAAGCAGCACAAACAAGTGCTAGACGCTATTTCGTGTTCTGCTGAATACTTCAGGATGCGTTTTGCAACAATTATCTTGAAAGAAGAGCTGTGGGAATGGTTGAGCCCAAGCCAAACATTTCGATTTGGTTACTCGAAACTGCGGTGTAGTGCGCTTTCCCACGCATGTTTGCCGAAATTCGCTGATTGGATGTTGGTTATACAGTCCTATTTTACGAAGGCCTTTTCGAATGGGTTTGACTTTCTATTCCTTCCTAAGGTCGTCCGTAACCCATGTTTAGGTACCTTTGCATAAATAAACCTGTTCATTTGCCCCTTCGGCTGGTAATTTCGATCATCTGGGTGTTTTCTCCGAACAGTTTAAAAAGCGTAGCGTTTTTGTTGGTGCAGTGCGCTCAGATTATTTGTGATGCGAACTGCGCAATTTCTGTTCAACCTCTATCAGTATCAAGCCATTCGTACCGAGCTCTCTAGGACAGGCAATGGGACTAAAGACTTCTTTTGTGTAACACCTAGTCTTTTGTGTTTTCTGTATTACCGCCTCAACGACTTTTCTGTGATTACAGTCTAGCTATGCACTGCTCATTTTTCGATTAACTGAAGTAAAAACGTTTGTCTTTCAGTGGCTTAGAAGATAAGGCCACGGCGTGTCAAATGCTGGTCTGTTACGCACGGGAAATGAAAGAAAGCTTCGCTCCATACTGTCAACAGGTTCTCGATATAATGGTCCCCTTGTTGGATTTTTACTTTAACGATGAGGTGAGTTACCGAATGACCTATTTGAACAGATTGTGTCATGCGATGTGATCGTTCAGTTTAGATGCATGTAAGCGTAAATGAGTTTTTGACTTGATTAGCAGGATGGACGGTTCCATGATCAGTTTTTCGCAATCATACCTGATTGACCACATCCCTCCTAACTTTAGTTATGCCCATTAAAGCCTGTTGCGTTTTGTGGTTATTTTGGGCTCATGATAGCTAGCAACGGTGGTTTGCGAGTAGTTCGAACCCCTGTCATCTCGATTGTTTTGTCTAATGCTGATCAGCTTGACGAGCTTCCCTCCCCCCACGTGTTACCCATTGTGTTACACGGCCACATCAACCTTTTCATGCAAAATGTTGCAACAAAACACCGTTTCGCCCTTCAAATAAATGATGGTCGTTACTTACATTTGTTCAAAGTTGACAGAAGACGAAATAAGGGTTTAGACGTTGATCACCTTCGAATCAACCCTTGTATTCTGTTCACTGCGAGGGTTCTCATCTTTTATTAGTTGTGCCTTTTTTCATGGTCCTATTTTGTTGGCATTCGATCTGCCTTCAGATTTGTATACGGTAACATAATCGCTTGTTTACTCTCCTGTTTTCTGTTTGTTCGTCGAACTGAATCGAGCGGTTGAGCAGCCTGTGTAAGCCACAAACACTGTAAATCCTGTGCAATTAGTGAACTTCATACGAGGTTGCCTCTCATTCAGTAGATTCAGATGCGTCAATCCGGTGTAAATCGCACGCACCCGTCATACGCGGATTGTAGATTATCATTCATGTGATACTCGAATTTTGTTAACTTGGATGAAAATCAAACTTGTCATCGTTTAGCTTTTCTGTCCATTGCTGTTGATTGTTACATAAGTTCGTGTTTTCATACTGGTGTTGCACGCTGTTTGATCCTTTTATTGGACTGAAAGCTGCAGGACAGTCACTAATTTTTCGTCAGTTTGTTCAACCCGAACATTGGACCAACCATGGGACAAGTGGCCTATATGTTATTTTTTTTTTTGAACATGGCCACTAGATTTCGAGCGTCATCAGTCTTTCAGTAGCATGCCATAATGAATACTTATTTTATTGGCAGAAAAAATTGCAACTTTTTTCACACATAGAGTGCGGTGTAAATGTATACAAAGCTGGTCGCTTGGTGTGCAAATTAAAATCATGCGCGCCATTGACCTTTGCCCAAATGTCTTCCAGATTTAGTGAATTCAACGTAACGTAATAGTAATAAGGAACAAACACCGACGCGTACTCAGTGATCCGCGTGATGTTCTTCACGTTCGATAATCTTTCACTTGCGCTTCAACATCGCCTATGCCCAGTTAGTTGCACAGCTCTGGTAACAAAAAATCAAGTTTTTTTAATCAGTTCCCGCCCTCTTCAACATTCGATACAACAGGGACTCTATTAATCTGAAGGGTTTGTGATCCGAATTGAGTCGATCCTTCCAAGCGGAATTTAGGAACATCTGTGCGAACTGGTGCATCATACTGGAGTGTTGTCATCACCCGTTTTTGTCTCTCTGTTGTACATCGTCATGTTCACTACAGTACATAGTGGCCTCTCGTTGCGCTTAGTCGCTGCATCTATCACGCGAAATGAACAACGAGCGAACTACTTAATTTTACCAGACACGCGCGTGTACGCGCGCACTATGCGGTTGTTTTTGTACGGATGGCCGACGCACGTTCCCACTCAATTGGCAAAACAATGCGAAGGTGCCGTGACCTTTTTTTAAGGATAATCTCCCGACTCAGTGTTTAGTGCTGATACGTATTCGCATGTCATGAGCGTACGGGGCGACCACGCCGTGGCCTGGACTTCGAACAGGCTGGATTAACGCAGTTGATGGATCGATCGACCAACAGCTGTTTGAAGTCGCTTCCAGCGCGGCTTTAGTCTTGCTGCGCGCCCGATCCAACTGACTGGGCTCACTGGGTTGACCTCGGTCATCGTACACGCCTTGACAACCCGTCGACAGATTGAACTTGTTTGTATGCGGAACTCAACGGCGTTGCTATTGGACAACGAAGCATTTATGTCAATGTTATCGAGATAGGGGAGTATACACTGAGCGAGTATTCCATGTGCAATAGACGGTTCCGGCCGACCACTCAACCACAATATCATTCGCCTACGTGTAATCTGTTTCTTCGAATTTCTCACAGGCCCAATGAAATGCATATCACTGTTCGATAGGGTCTCCAATTAGGAAGAGGTATGCATAGAACGTTTAGTGCAGCGCCCACTGAAAACATTCTAGCAGATTTGTTCAGCGGTTGCCGGTAGTTCCACAGTCTAAACTACCCGGGAAATGATGATCAGGAGACAGACGATATGCACGTACATAGGTATTGTGATAAATAGATCGTATATATTGAGTAAATGCGGTGGTTTTGTCGAACCGTTATTACGGATGAACACTATCTCGTCAGCTGGTTGTTCCGGTTTCTATTTTGAACGTTGCATGCAATCTTCACGAACTATTTTTTTTTACTTTGCAAGATATTTGCGTGCTCTTTTTTCGCCGATTGTACTTCAAAAACTTTCCGACAGATTTGTTTACGTCATCCATAAAAATCCTCGACGTACTATTTGTCCTTGTTGTGTTCCTTAATTGACTTCGAACGTTGTGTTCACGTCGCTTACTTTAATCTGATCCCATTTGTACTGACGCTTGTCTACAATGAAAGCAGACGTTATTTTTTCCCACGATCCTGACAACTCAGTCGCTTGCGTTAATCCTTGTCTTGACGTTGACACCGCTGCTGTGTGATATTATTGGTAATTTCCCCGGTATACTGTATGGCACGTGACTGAGTGCGTCCAGTTAATAAATCAAAACTTCAGGCTACTTGGCGACGTGAACCAACATTTCTAATCATGCAAGGACGATTACTAATCAATGGCAGAACGAACATTCCTGAAGGACTCTCGGAACTATGCTGTGACCAATTTGCCGGACAGTTCAAAACACAATAAAAAAATGAAGGATTAATTAAACAGTAAATGGACAGCGGAGCATTGTTTAAAAAATACTATGTTAAAGTGAGTCCAAAGTCTTATAACGCCTAGGACGCCGTACTTCAATGGTTCTCACGTTTGCGCGACCTCACCGTTATTGGGAACATTACATGCCACAGGACTGTATCTTGTCTACCTGCCACAAATTTAAGGGCTCGAGACGTCGAATAGTTGGTTCGGAGCATAACTAGGCAGACATGACCTAAGTTCGAATCTATTTATGTGTTTTTAGCGAAATCAGGCGTGCCCACCAGAGACGTGAAGATACTGTAACTACAGCTACCTAAAATACTGAACCAGTCTGACGATAAAAACGTTTTCAGCCCTAACAGAATCGCCCTTTATCACCAGCGTTTGTTATAAAGTACATTGGGTACAAAGCACATTTCGTCTGGGTGCTAATGAAAGACTGTGAGAGACTGACGCTGTTGTTTTGTGGTTATGTGAGTGGTAGGTAAAACACAACCCTTAGTTATTGGGCCTCATCATTGTCTGCATTGTCTCCAGAAGATATACCTAATGCAGCCTTCATGCGCTTAAAATCAGTCACAAAATGTCTGGATGACAGCGTCTGTACTTCAAAGCTGATTGGTTCAGTTTGATCAAAAGATATCCTAGTGGCGCTGGATTCTGCTGTTTGTAGATAATACGCCCTACAGTTGACTTGATGCAGAGGTGCTCAACACTCAAGTCCTCTTACCACCGAACTCTGCTACTGCGTTATAACCAATGGATTGGTCTTTCAACTGCCAAGTTCGGAAGCTGTTACTGAAATGTATCAAGTCGAGAATTAGGAGGGAAATTTGGAATAAGCTGGTTGTCAGTCTTCGCATTCTCCAACCAGTTCACTTTGTTACGCGAGCCTGGCCTGATGTACATTCCAGGGTCATTGCTAACGCTTATTTCAAAGCCGGATTTATGTTACGTCCAAATGCAGTGGTACTCAAAGCATAAGATAGCGACCTCAGTGACGGCTTCTCATACTATGTTTCTGGGGACCATTGACTTTTTTTGGAGGAGGTGAGTTTTAGGTGAGTAAGTTTATTGTAGAATATCTGCACTAAATTTAAAGCGAACGAAGTCACAGTTTGTGTCGTATTTCATCTGCTTTTAGTTAATGTGACCTGGATTACAAGACTCTTGAGGAAGATTACACGTTGAGTATTACGACTTGCTGGCAACATTGTTGTTCTCACTCTGTGAGTAGGCTCAATTGTACGGTTTTACAGTTTCGACATCGGCATATCATCAGCCATATTTCGGGACCTTGAGTGACTGAAATTGATCCAGAAAAGAGGACGACGACCTAACAGGTTCAACAGCCCTACCGATGGTTAACCTTGGCGGTGCGTAAACATCAAAACAACTTGAATTGTTCCCTTTGATGCATGGGGTTTTATCTACAAATAAATAAGAATTAACCAAATGTGCTCTGGAGCTTAGTTCCGTTTTTTGGTCCTTCTCAGAAGTTACAAAAACTAAAACAGTGTAAAGTGTGCGAATTTTTCAACAAGTAAACAGGCAAATCCACTGTATTGTTCAATTTTTCGGGGGGAGCAGAAGTACGGGTTACGGTGGTTTGTTCCGATTTGGCTGCAAGTAACCAATTACTGCGTCGTGTTTACCATGGTCTATCTTGGATGGCTACTATGGGACGTAGACTGACACTGTTTGATGCCAATGTTGACCAAATGAGTGGATGATCAACCACCGCTTGTTTATTTTGCTATGTACTTCAAAACCTTAGGGAGAGCTTGCTGTCCACCGTTCGACTAGGTACGTTTTGTCCTGCTCGCCATCAGACCTATTGTGTTCGCTAGTACCGGAAATAGTGAGACCCCTTGTCATGCTAAACCGTTTTCTTTGTCTTTCTGTTAACTACTTTTTGTTGAGCTATTGATGGGGCTGTTCTAGATCGTCTGATAAAGCATTGGCTGCTGACGCATACAACTTTGACCCAAACGGTGCTGATGTTATTGGACATCGGCTTCATTGCCCCAGTGTTTGCTCGGACGTTCCGTTTACAAATTTGTGTCTACATCTACATTCAATGCACATGTTCTCATTCTGCCTTGCTGGCTGATTCACTGAGCAAGATGACTAATGTGGGTCTTTTGCTCCCTTCGGGTTCACCAAGCTTTTAGATGTGCGCGTGAAATGCAGTGGGTCACTGATGCGTGACCAAATTGTGCATGTCCCACTGCCTGCCGCCATGTAAACTTAACAGTGACAAAGATACAATCCGATCCTAGAACACACCAGCAGAGTGACCACTGAAGCTTACAGCAATGAGACAGTAAGATTAACCATAAATATACCCAGTGTTTGGCAGACCGAAGGCAAATGTTGGGTCTTGTTTTTATGGTCCGTCACAGCAACCAGCGAAAGCTTGTGTAGAACTGACTTGAACCTGGTTTCACGTGGCACACGGCTGTTTTTTTTTAATAGACCGACATAGTTTGATGACAAGATCACAAAACTGAGAAGCACCGTATACGACTTGAAATTTTGCGACAGATCTGCACGAAATAACTCACGGGAAAGTTGTACACTGGCTGTGGATATTGTCGGCAGACAAACGCATGCAAAACATCAGAGAATTTGTTAGGATACTAGTGTTTTTTATGGCAATCGTAGCGTTTGATAAGTCACTTTGAACATGAAATGCTGCACACGCATTTCTTATGGGTCAACAGCAGCGGAGCTATCCGGATCTGGCTGGCAATCGAACATGCCAACGCAAACCAGCTCTGTTGGTATTGTTATGCTGGAGAGCACTGAGCAGTGGTAGATCGCCTTAGATTGTGCAACGTCGGTTAGGTGGCAGAGAAGTTGCGCACGACCAAACCTACTTTGTTAGCATCCGTACACCTCATCATTCATGCAGGTCTCTGGAAAGCATGTGCGTCACTAGACACTTTTGCTAGCAACTTGTATATGGCGCTTGGGCGACCCACACAGAATGTAATGGGTTTTTGTCTGGAACTCGCCGATAAGAGTCGCAGGAAACCAACATGGTTTAAACCATTTTTCGTGTATGCTAAGGTTCGACTAAATACGCAGCGAAAAGGTACTACTTATTATTATCCTAAAAGTGTAACTGTCGTCTGTTACAGGTGATACGGCGAATAACGCGATTCAGGTTTTTCAACTTCCGCACCAAGGATGCACATCTGTATGCCAAAGATATCGATTTACTACGACTCTGAATGTGCATGGCTCTATTCTCACACTCGTAGGAAATCCATCAATTATGCTATCACTTTGTATTATCTTTGTCCAATGCTGACTCGACTGGTATGTTAACATACATTGGTTAAGTCCGCCTTGGGCAGACATTGTGCTTCTGTTTTGTATAACTGATGGTCGGCTTTTTCTTGGTGGGCATAAATGAAACCGTCAAGGAAGATTACAGAAACAATGCTCGGACGTTCTGTGATTAGAGTTTTCCGGTCCTTGTATTTTTTATAAATAAAATTCCAGTGCTATGATATCGTCTTATTAATACTGCAGTTTTATTTGGTTCAGATATTTTTTTCATTAAAGAGTACCACTTGTCAACAGTTCCGACAGTATCTACCATCAAAAATAGCGCATCTTCAAATGTAACACTTTTTGATTGTCCGAGGGCTGTGGCGTTTTATGGGGTCGAGTGCATCCGGTAGATCCCATTATGGTCAGACAAATTGTATACTTGAACGAGCACAAATAGCCGTGAGCGATTGGTTTTTTTGTCCGTTTATGCTTATTTGTTGTTCACTATTTACTGGCGCAACTTTATTTCCAAGTTGTAACGCCGATGGATGTCCGTGTTACTTGTTCGAGGCAATTTTATTTCGGCAGTCCATCTCGGATCCTTTAGTAGACACCAGTGGCAGTGTTTTATTGTTAATCTGAGCTGCCAACATGGCTACGTAGCCCAGTCGGTCGGTCACAGGTTGCAGTTCCTTTCGCTGTTTCGGATCCTGCCTGTACTCGATCTTTTTACGCTTGACTCTTCGTAATTAACAGATCTATCAAACCACTTACCAGTAATTCATTTTATTACCCCAAACCGTTAAAACGAACGCAGTCAATATACGAATGTCTTGATTATTCCCACACTTTCATCGGTGACTTACCATACTGAACAGACTGATTACGGGTTGCAAAGTCGCACTTGTCTCTACCCAATCGGTATGTCAGAGATTGCGTGAATTCTCGTGTATGGCTTGGGCTCGGTTGATATTGGTATGTCTTTCGCGCCGAACTGAGAAATGCCCAACAAAAACGCTGCAATTCCTTTTTATTACCTGGGGTTCCTCGTCATCAACAACATCAACGAATGACGCTGAAGCATGGACATCATCTTGTTCAGTCAGTTTATTGATGTATATGTCGTTTAAACTTCCGTTCAACTAGCTGTTCTGTCGCGCACTCTTTGTTACTCGTTCTCATTTGGGTTTTTCATTTTTCCATTCTGGCTTCCTCCACACTCGGCAGGTTCGTAGCGCTGCCGCCGAGTGCTTGTCATATCTGCTAAGTAGTTTGAAAGCACGCCAACCAGACGCGGTGGCTCCAGCCTGGGCACGAGTTCACAAAGGCCTCATCCGTGCTATCACTAATGAACCAGAACGCGATGTGGTCGCTGATCACTTGCTAGCATTGGCCGGCTCTATCGAAGCCGTCGGCAAGGCTTGCATAACCCCGAGCAACTGACAGAAATCCGTGGCCTCTTAGATCATCTGTTCCACGAACATTTTGAGAAGAGCGATGAGCGTTTGGCCAAGAGACAAGTAAGCACATCGTATTCGTTCATGTAGTGTGTGAAAAATTAATTTGAATGGACGGGTATGGGTTAATGTACGTTCGGCGAGATCGCACATCTCATCGTTTTTCGCCGTCCGACGATTGGGTTATCCTAGGTGACGCGTTCTTGGAGATTTCCGTTTGCATACATGGTCGCTGAAACCGTTGATTCGATTACCTGTTTTCTCCACTGTTCTGTCGCCACATGACGATAGTCGCCTTTTTTGATTTATGAGCAAAAGTTCACTCGTTTTTGTCCATTGCTGTCTGTTGGTGGTCACTAGTCTATTGTGAAATCCCACAACCTCTTGGCCATATTCGTAATTTATCTTGTTTGCTGATTACATATGGTCCATGTGTATTGTTGGTCATTTATGCCGAAATCAAGATTCGGTTGTCACAGCGCTTACTGCCAGTCATTCTTGCTCCACAATCACAACTGCTCTTGTTGAGATCCCGGCTACCTAATTAGATCTATCCTATGCACATACAATCTCTGAATGCGTTCCACAAAAACCAACTTCAAACGTGGTAAATGGCCATGCTGCTCGCCAACTGGACGCAGGGACCTTTTATGGACTTACCTAGTCAAGAGCTGTTGGGTTCAACTTGTTACTTCGTCTTTGTATATATCTGGGCATTTTGACAGTGCTCCCAACTCATATGTAATCGTGCTGTTGCATGGCAAAGACAACTGGATGGTGTAACGCCGGCTAGTTCACTGTCTGTTTTCCACCTTTTTTTCGGAACCGCCTGTGTGTATTATTGTTTCACTTGATGTATGGTGGTCTTTCGCTGCCGTGCGATTGTTGCGTAATCGCCATAGCAAACTGGGAGGACTTCTCCTTTTAAAAGGTCTATAGCACATTAAAATACTGAGACCCTAGTAGTGATCGTTAGAGTATGCTTATATTAACTGTTCATTAAGGTAAAATTATGCTACCTGTTGTCACATCCACATCGATCTAGGTCCGCGAGGTTAAAGGAGACTCACTCTCCTCAGAAAGTTTCATGTTAGGAAAGAGCACCGTAATGACGTAAATGGCGTAAATTTGTTTGACGTATCAGAAACATCTCATTTTTTGAGCCACCACCGATTGTTGTTGACTTTTGTCATTTCCGCCGAGTTTTTGCCAGTGCCCGAGTCTTAATTACGGTTGCTAGTTCGGGGTTATGTGCTGTGGTTGTTTTTGTCTATTGTTGGTCTACACGCTAGCAGTGTCCAGACCGCATATGGCTTTATATGACAGTGAACACGGTGTACAAGCTAATAACCTACTCATCCAGTCGCAGTTTTCTCGTTTTGTGCAGCTATCTTTTGAGACCCTCGTTTTCCGTTGTAGGATGAAGATTACGATGAATTCGAGGAAGAACGTTTGCTGACGGAGAAGGATGAAGACGAGTATGTCCTATCAAAGATGTGTGACGTGGTGCATGCCGTATTCGTAACGTTTGGCGAGGAAGCCCTTCCGTTCTTCCAACAGCTGATAGTCTTTTGTGTCAAACTGCTTGTAAGTTTTTGCTTTCCGGTGTGCGTTTTTTTCACGTAGCAATATTTCTGAGTTGTCAGCTTTTACATCTTGTTAAACTTGTATACACGTATCGGTTAGTGGTAAACTGTCATGTCGTTTTTTCGCTGATTTCTATTAATGTACTGTAGGAACCGAACCGACCATGGTCCGATCTGCAGTGGGGTATTTGTTTATGGGACGACGTAATTGAATTCGGTGGTGCACAAAGTTGGCAGTACCATCAATTCTTCTTGCCAACTTTTGTCCAAGCTGTGCACCACCAACAACCAGATGTGAGACAAGCAGCCATCTATGGAATCGGTGTTGCAGCTATGCATGGTGGACCAGAATACAACACCATCCTGCCCGACTTTGTCGCCCCATTGATTCAGCTTATTGAGGCACCCGACTCAAAATCTGATGATAATAATTTGTGTACCGAGAATGCCATCAGCACGATCACGAAGGTAAGTTGTGCTTTTCAGCTGCTCGTTGCTAGTGCGTTCGTAATCAGATTTGCGCTGGTTACAAAATTGCATTGTTTCGAACTATATTCTTCAGCGAAAACAATATGTCCCCATGAGTCAACCTGTTTTGCTTCCGTGTTACGATTGACGCTTTCTTCAATCCTTTTAATCAGTTTATCATTGTCCACATTTACGTGGTCCTATTGCACCTGACCTTCGGTTGTTCGATGTCCTTCTCCTGGATCATCCCCTACAAACTGGTCCATTCTGTCTTCGGAGATATCGTTAGCTCTGATTATGAATTGACTCACTTGTTCTTGGTCGTCTTCTCTTTCAGCTAGCCTTGCAACGATCACAGACTGAAATTTACGGATCGCGATAAAAGGCACCCTTGTCTCGTGGTTGGCATATGATTTGTGGATTATCTGACCGCTTGACGCAGGTGCATGGCTCTCCTGAAAGTTAATTCATAATTTGCCGACAAGACCTGTTTTGTAATACCTTCAGGTTATGACTGAACTGTACACCGTTATCCTAATCAACCTATCTGTTCTTACCATTTCATCAGTTTACGTTCCAGGCGTGTACTCATCCACCATTGTATTGGGCCGCGACCACTTTTTTCCTTTCTGACTAGCTTACATCTTGATTTTTATTTACTTTGTCTTCTAATCACGCTCCTGTGATGGAAACGTCGGCGCGTTAACCCACTAAATTGGACCTTGCTGAGCTCTTCGTCATCCATATATCTTAGTCGTCCATTCCTAACGGAAGTTTTGATGTTGATTTGTTGGTTAGTTGAATCAAGTTGTTTGTCTGGCGTGAAAACCGTTTATTGTTTTTGCGTGTAACTGTGCTGATAAGAATCGGCTAATCAGAAACCTCACTCAGCACAGTTGTTGAAGTAAGCTGGTGGCGTTTGATTGCTCCTAACGATCATCTGTCATTCTGACCATCTTACGAGGTCTCCGGTTTCCGGGTATCTTGCTTGATCGCCGGTGTTTTTTTGCCCTTCAGTTCTTCGACTAGCAACATTTTTAAAGGTTGCGTTTCACGCTCTGTACGCTCTGGTAGCTCGCTTTATTCGTCTTTCCTTACCGTTCATCACACTGATTTCCGAATGGTGATTGTGTTAATGCCATCCGGTATCTTGTCTGCCATTTGGATCACATAACTGACCTCATAATGTCAGTGTTGACCCTGGTTTACTTCCGACGATCAATCACGTGATCCGAGTTGTAAACCTTGGGATTCTTTGAACGTTGTTCCGAACCGGTACCGAAGGTTGCATAATAGCATTATTTCCGATAGCGCGAACCTTTCTTACCTGGTCTTCTAAAGAACGTGCCTTCTGATAAAAGCACATTTCTTTTG
This sequence comes from Paragonimus kellicotti, assembly GCA_014220965.1. Lineage (NCBI taxonomy): Eukaryota > Metazoa > Platyhelminthes > Trematoda > Plagiorchiida > Troglotrematidae > Paragonimus > Paragonimus kellicotti. The sequence goes on along the minus strand of LOND01002124.1, from coordinate 10,407 downwards.
GCGAAATAACCTTCCACTACTTTAACAGACAGCCCATGCACGATCAACTGCAGTTTTTCTGCAAGACTGCTTTGTTACCAGTCTTGTGTTAATTAGTTTCAGTCCATCGGTTTGTCGCTCTGGATCAAATTCTGTATTGGAAACGCCCCCAGACATCAAGTTTGTTTCAACATAACAGTGGGCTGTTTTTCGCCTAATTTCAATACGAAACTGCAGGCTTAAGTTTGCGAGCGATGTGACTCTTCATTGTATAAATGTCATGTCCATTCCCTTCGATACATATTTAAATGTATGCAGAGATGGCTCGCGATTTGCGTTACTTAAACCGAATTTGTTGGTCTCGACTTTCATCACTTATTTTTACTTCCGTAGAAAGGCATGTTCCATCCAAGGTCTCATACAATTAAGGTGATTTTTTTAATGATTCGCCACTGAAGGAGATCGTTGGACGGTGACGAATTAACGGGAGTCCGTTCGTTTTCTAAGTCTGATGATAGGAAATCAACAACGATGAAAATATACAAAAGGGTGGTTAGCACAGGTTTATCATTGTTTATTATGCTGATCTTATTTCTCTCATGATTATATATGGGTAGCCATCAAAAGCATAACGTATTGAACAAACTCGTTTACGTCCATTTTTAATCAGGCCGAGCGCTTGATGTGTG
>LOND01002123.1:61100-71115 GCA_014220965.1 Paragonimus kellicotti | reverse complement strand
GAGCGCGAAGGATATGCATGCCAGATACCTTATCGGATGAGTTCCAGCTGTAGCACGTGCTAAGTCAAAATGGATATCCTTAACGATTCCTGGACAGAAACATGCAACCAAAATTGAAGCATGAAATTGTTCAGACAGTGGATAAAAAGCCTGTTTTTATCACCCTATCATACAAGGGTGAAGTTACCAGTGAGATTATCACCCGCCGAGTTTGTAATGCAGTTGAGAGTGCCTATCCTGCGGCACGGGTCATCCTATCGTTCAATACTTGTCCGGTACTGCTGCCATATCTCGAAGACAGCTTGCCTAGGTTTTCTTCGTCCTTTTGCATTTTTTCTCTCATCTGTTGTTGTCAAGCCGGTTACGTTGGGAGGACCACAAGGCGGCTATCGGAGAGGATTCGTGAACACCTACCGAAATGGCTTCGCAACGGTTCGAGAAAGCCCATTTCCAGTGCAATCGGCTTCCCACTTAATTGACACTGACCACCAAATTAGGCCGGATGAAACCTTCTCAGTAGTCTACAACGTTCGTCAAGCCCTCCTCCAGAGCTGTCAGATTGCGACTGTTATCAACGGCCGAGGCTATTGCCATCAGACTCTACAACCCCTGTCTGTGTGCCCAAAAACAGTTCGTGCAAACCCTACCTCTCCCAACTGTTCCACAGTCGCTAAAACCCAAGCGGACATGAACCACTTGACACCAACGAATGCATATCTCACGGCAAGCACGAGTGACAGTGTCACACATTCACCCCCACCCACCCCCTGTCCCACATCTATGATTTTAATGACCCAATTGACTTGCTCTTATTTTTCATATATATATATATATATATATATATATATATCGCATGTACCCTATGTAATCGTAAAAGCCCAATGAGGGGCGGGGGGGGGGGGTAGGGGAAAATTACCGGAAAATAAAGAACCCAAAAAAAGGGCCCTCTGGAAAAGTTTCTATTTGCTCTGCTTGTTAAGCAGCAAACCAAATTCCGTTTACACTTTAGTCGAGCAAAATTGAGGAAGTGCATATACTGGCCTGTACACGTTTTTTTCTTCTATGAAATATGGTAACATCCAGAAATGATAGTTGGTTGTCCATCTTTAATTCGACGGTGAATGCGATTTTTGGATGAGCACGATTGATGCCAGCTAATGAAGACTGTGTATCATTCTTATCGTTTATCAGGCAAAATGTTGTTTAGGTAGCACTTCTAGGGAGAGCAATTATCGACGATGTGACGTAGTTCATTGGTCTCTAGTTTGGCCATGAATATGTCTGCGAGCAACGGACCTAACGGAGAGCCATTGCTACGCCATCACATTGTCTATAGAGCTTTCCATTGAATTGAAACTGAACGTTTGAGGTGCAGATAATAGCTCTTTTAGTTTGGCGATGGGAATGCCGACGTTGAGTTGTCTGTTTTCAATGTAAGCGCACAGATAATCAATAGTTTCTCTTAACGGACACGTTTGTGAATAACGAGGTTACGTCTAAGGAAACCATTTTGTGATTCTTGATATTCACTGAATGGTCGATAAGAATAACTGAAAACAACTGTTCGCCTAATTGACTTCTTAGAAATTCTATGAGACTGTGGAAACGTTGCTATATTGTTGATTGCTGCATGTTGATTGCTTCAGTGGGCTTTTCTAGCTAATCACTGCGTTCTTTGTAGAGTGATATAAGGTGAACACTACGAAAAATAGGAACGATTTTTTAATCGACCAGACATTGAAAATATGTTGGGCAGATACTTTTTGCCGGAACTTGGATTCAGTCGCAATTGTGTTCCTAGGGACTGTTTATCCTGACCGTGTTTTCAATAAAGACTCTGACCATAACTGGACATTTTGACTCGGTCATTGCAGTGGGAAAGAATTCTACATATTCATCCCCCTACTTGCTATTTATGAGTGACGATGTCACTGCAGACAGAGTGAGATAGCTGGCCCTGTCAACTTGTTAGGCTCTCGCTCTTGACAGCAACACCGTGTTACTAATTTCCTACATTCTCCTTGTCAGTCTTGAGTATTGCAGTCAGATCGTCTCTCTTCAGCCAATGCGTGTTCGTATGCTTTTTCTCCTGTACTATGGAGTATGCAAATCAGACGGCTAAGCATTTCATAAAATAGGTCAAAGGGTTGACTGGCGATCCATGCAGCTTTTATTCCACCAATGTTGTCCATTTAATTTGCACTGTTCCGTATGATCATTTCGAAGGCGTTACGGAATGGATTCCAGTAGCCACTGCTCGTCAAGCGGATTTATTGTTTGCTGTACCATTAATAATTTAAGCAAAAGCTTGTGTATCGGTGTTTAAATTTCGATCAGGGTAGGGGTGTATACTAAGAATTACCCCTGACAAATTCAAACCCGAATCTGCTGGCCACCTTGCTGTACTCAGGTCTTTCTGAAAGATTTACAGCTCCTAATTTGCTTTTTAGCCATGTCTATTAATGTTTTGTTTGTGGCAATTCAATAAGCCTTGACTCCTCCAAGACCCTGATACATAGTCTGACCTCTTAGGTTGCTCAATAATTCAAACAACTGTCTCCATCGCTGTGCTGAACCAGATGGACCTGCAGAACACGAGGGCATATTGACACTGGTATCCACACCCTTTTTGGATTCGCTGACGCGTTGTGTCCAACTACGCACTTCGGTCAAACCTCCTACATCGCAGACCGAATGCAGAACGTGTACTGTCGTGTCACTTGAGCCAACTTAATAGGCAATATCTGTTGAAACTGATAAGCGGCCGCTAAAGACTGACCACGGCTGACTAAAATCTTGTGATCACGGGCGTAAAGCAACCAGAAATGATTAGCTGCAGCAGGAAACCATCTACAACTTTTCCAGGAAAGGGGATGACCAGGAAATTTCTGTGAGTATGAAGACGCAATCAATTGCTTATGATGTTCAACTTACCAAACACGTCCCCGACTGTTCATCGATGAGTATTGGCTAAGGTTACTTCGAATGAGCGTGAGCGACGTAAATTTCGAACTGCACGAGGACACATTGAACAACTTAACTCGAGAGCAATGTAACTTGTGTCCATGTTGAATTGTGGTCTCCACTTTCTTATTCCATTGACTTTTGCGTCATTACGCGCATCAACCATTGCGGCGAATGCTTAACCATTCTTTATCACATGTACCGTTCCATTCTATCCGAATGGTCGTTATCGCAATTTACAAGTGAAATAATATACTCTTACATACGATGGAATGCACTCAAACGCATTGTATGTTTGTAAGCAACCTGAACACCTCATTTATGTCGTCGTATTCTTTGGAGGCCTGCATCCTAAAGTCAGAGCACTCAGCCCTCTCGATTGGTCTTTTCTTGCTGCTAGTAAACTATCGAAAGTCATCGTTCATCACTTAGTTTTTCTTTAGGTCCTTTAATGTAGTCCTAGCATTCTTCTGGTTACGCTTTTCCTTTTACTACTCCTTCCCAATGTATACACCCAAGCATTCGACCTTGGCCCATCAAATTTCAGCCTCGAATTTTGAAATATAGGTTTCCCTGTAATGGAGTTCCTGAAGAATGCCTAGTTTGCGAGTGAATATCTAAGTTAGATCTATCGAAGTTCATTGTAATCAACCAGTTGCCAAAACGTAACCAAAAACGTCTCTGAAGAAGTTCTCCATTGCTCTGTTTTATACGGGGAACCACAATTTTAGTCGAAAGTTTAACTCTGTCACTAGTCCTACTTATTCCATTGCGGGACCACGTTCGTTAATTTCTACCCACAGGTTCATATGTCACTGTGCCGACCTTTCTTCGGAAAACTAAGCCGCTGGTATGGAATTTGCTAACGGGAAACACGGTACATATCCCAAGTGGCTAGTGACGGCGGTGGTTTAACACTAGTCAACATCTCAACTTCGATGAGGAAACTCAGCTTCCTCAATCACGAGACCTCTAATCACAGCAATTCAAGTGACTGACCCCGTCACCTCGTTCCTAGTGTTATCGCGCAGTCACAACCCCAAAGATGTTAACGTTCTCCGGAACTGTATTAATTGAGCATCACACCGCGACTCTGTTAACAGATGTCGCTAAGTCATTCAGTCAGTCTAATTACGATAGAACGGTAATTGTTTTATACCGTTATACGCCCCTATGACTTTCGTTCATTCACTCTAAACTCATATAACTATATATTTATTTAATCGCATGGTACGAATAAACGACATGTTCGCACTCACTTGCCGTAACCAACTTCTGAATGTTCTGAATGTTCGAACCCCAGACATCTTGATTACTCCTCTCTAGTATGAAATAACCTGATAGTGTCTGGCTCAGTGCGTATGTTGCAAAAAAAGATATTCTGGTAGCAGTTTTAGGTGTAAAGATATTTGTTTCTTTTCGCTTGTTCCCCGACACTTTCGTCCGTTCATCTCTCGACTTGTCAATGAAAACTAAGGAAGTGTCATGAAAGTATTCAGTTTCGTGGTTGAGAAACTCTGGAACCTGATTGCTCCAGATTTTAAGTTATCTCGCGCGGACTCTGGATACATGCGTCTTATAATTTGATCGAATCTCCCCTTCCGTTGCAATCATGCAGTTCGAAACTATGATTTCTGATTTTTGAGCTGCTTTACACTCTTCTTGTCTCATTTTTACAGACCCAAGCCCTCCGGCGACGGCCGATATCGTTGAAGTGTACAATAATTTGCGATCCAAAATACTCTTGCTCTATGATCTGCGGATGGCTCAGCTGCACTGTGATTACGAGTTGCAGTCTGCCCGCCTGAAATTGGATACGTTTGCTCCAGATCAGGTACTGCTGGTTTATCGTACGTTTTCAATTGACCAGATGGCATTGCATCTTCAAGTAACCGTCTTATGTAGTAACTTACGTTTGCTGTTGAGGAAGACTTTTTTCCATGTCATTTGCCCTCAAATTGACCCCTCACATTAGCAGCTTCGTCCTTATTCGGACTGTTCACCAGATAGACGTGGTATGAGTGAGATTCGGATCGGGAGCTTTTGTATTGTGCGCGATCAAACCCTCATCTACTTCGGACCACCAGTCCCATAAAACATCGGTTGAGGCGTGGAGGTTGGGATCACTGTTATCGCCCAATTTGCCGGCTGAAAATGATGGCCACCTGATGATCGGTTTGCACTCTGGCGACAACCACGAAATCTCAGAGGTTCCAATTATTTTTAAAATTTCCTTCGATACTCATCCTCAGCTACGCATTTCATTGCATATTCTACATTGGTTTGGTCGCTTACTTCGTATGTCTGCCGAGAGTTCACTACACTGGACGTTATCCATCGAGACCACCAGCCGCTAAAGGAAACGGCGGGTGGCAGACATGAAGTAGTCACGAATTATGAGTGTCCCGATTGTTTTACTGAATGAAGCAGATATGTGTTGTCTGCTTCGCTGGAGACTCCTCGATCACATACTACTTGGTCAGAAACACTGTCCGAAATGGCCGCATGCTTGCGGACTTGTCATCACTCTCGTTTTGTCAGGTTTTTTTGTCTCCTTTTTGCTTGACCTGATTCCCTTAGACAGTGTTCGTCGTAACCGTTGTGAGAGGCGACTTCAGTTAGACTATCATCTAGCCTGACCTCACGATTGTTCATTTACGTTTGTACCCCAGAACAGCTTTGGTTCGGTTTGGCCATAGTTCTAACGAGATTCCACTTGGACATCTTCTCACGAGTCATCACGCTTTTGTCCACCTGTTAACCAGTTTCACTAGCCTCCCTAATGGTTGAGTAGTTAACCTCACTGCCTTTCCTGCCGTGCATGTCCAACTAAACAGTACAGTTGAATAACTGGTAACCTAACCATTGAACATGTGCTGTATGTGCTATCCCATCCGAGACAATCTAAGATAAACCGTTGAAGGCAATTGGCGAATGCGTTATTGTCTTCCAGCATCAACAAATGCCGTTCATGTAGTATAGGATGTACTGTCAAGGTCAACCTGTGCTTTTAAGACTTTCTCATGTCCATAAGCAAATTTTTTTTCTTTTTGTATGCATTTTGCTGTTCTACGTTTGCGGCTGACAAGTGTCTACGAACTCTTGCAGTTTGTGTTGATTTGCTTTGCCAGTCAGCATGTTGATTATGTGTTTGATGAGATACGCGTAATTAATCGCGCCCGCAAATGCTTCCATTTGCCGTAAACACTCCAATAAACGTTAGTTTTCGTTTTTTATCTCATTGTCGCAGCCCTGTTTATTGACCGCTGCCTCATTGTGCCGATTGAGTACAACTGTTTACATAGTTGTTTTCGTAACGCATCTGTCTTAATTATGGTATCAGAATGCCCACATGGTAATTTATTCAAACGCTGGAAATAGTGGTGCACAAAGTTCGACTTTCTCAATTTAGTCTCGTCCGCTACCTGCTGAACGCTGATTTCTAATGCTGTTCAGTATGAGATTGCCGCGTTTTCACACCAGTTACAGCTGTCCTTGAGAGCAGACTTCATTCAAACCCACTCTACATGAACTTATCTCACTTGAATACCTTTTTTTGTCTTCAGTTTGCAAGTTTCTTATTGCTTGAGAGGTTTGGTGCATCAGACATCATTTCGGTTCTAATCTCTTGTTATCTTCCTAATTAACAGCCACTTCCTGCAGGGCTTGCCAGTGTGACTACTGCTGCTCCTCCAAGTTCTTCAAACTCTGCTGTTTCACTCGATCAATTCATCCAGTCTTCCACGTCTTCTGTGGCCAGTTTAATTGACCCGGCAATTTTGAACGCATTGCGAGACTCAGATTCAAAACGCCCAGTGATCCCGCGTCATTCTCTCGGTGTTGCAGGTGCACTGACTGCCGCCGCTGGCAGCCTAGGCCTCTCCACTACTGCTCAGTCGGAGGCTGTTACGGACACGAAACACAATGTGCGGTCCGCTACAACTGTGGATTCTTCACCTAGGTCCAATCAGTCGTCAGACCTCACACCTGGAAGATCACCAACAGTTCATTCAGACACTTCCATGGGCTCTCCGTCTACCCATAAAACTGCGGCCTATAACAGCCCATCCTATGCGGATTCCATGAAACGTCGGCGTAGAGCAGCAGCTTTGGAACAGGGTCGTGTCTTAAAGAAGTTGAAAACCAAAGGACATTTGATTGAATAGCTGTCATTCCCTTGACGACCGTTCGTTTCTGTATTTTATACTACCCCATAATGAAATCAATTATGCAGCTTTTTTCATCCAGTAAGCCTGTTTTGTTGATTTCTCTGCACATAGAAGCTTTCCGACTGTTTGGTTTTTTGGTTACTTTTTGTTCATACTAACTTGGTTGACGCTTCAACTAGTGAATATGAATGCCAGACGTTCATGTGTTGAAGACCGTCGGTTAATGACACTTGAAACTGAGTTCTCATTGACCCATTTCATCAACACATCAAAAGACAAATATTGCGAGATGACGATTTTTCGGTTATCCTTAGTATTCGCATGCCTAAAACCATTGGTTATAAATAACCAACTGGATGCAACGGAACTGCAGTTAAACGTTACCCATGTTGAAAACAATAATGTCAGCTCCATGTCAACGGTGCCGTTAGCGATAGAACCTTTTACACACAGAATTTTGATCGTTACTTTCTAGTAATGGATCTTTTTGATTACTTTTTGTGTCGGAAGCTGTATTAATCCTCCATGACTCCCTCTCATGTGATTCCTTCTGACGAATTCCTAACTGAAGCTGAAATCTGTATAACCGTTCCAACGCACTATCCATTCGGACGTGTTTATCCCTGAGAAAATTAGAGTAGTTTTTCACTTCCTGTCGCAGCTTTCTGTCAACGAGTACCGATAATTTTCATTCTAGTGATGACTGCAAGCGATCGCCGTTGAACATCAGAGTGCCTCGCATGACACATTATAGTTTAGTTTTCTCCGAGCCGCCTGTCGTCATGACGTACAAACACCAAACGTGGTAATGTTAAGTTGTAGTCCACTTATCATCAATCCACAGGAGCGCCAAGATATAATGGAGTTTTTTAATAGCTGACCTTCAACCGTAGTTTCTTGGAATAAGAACAAATGTGGCATTGATGTCGTGGGCGATATGCTCAACCTTTCTGGTGTCCAGAAACTGTCTTGTTTTCCTATTTTTCCATTGTTAACGTATTTATTTAATGATGCTGTCTCCTGCGCAATAAACGTTTCGGTTGCCCCCTTCGGTCCCTCGCAATGTCTATTGTACCCGTTGAGTTCACTTTAAAAACAAAGACTTCAAATTCTAAACAGTGCGAGTATTATAGTTATGCATTGAGCTTGATAGCCACATTGCGAGACTTCTCTTTTTTGAATTATTTAATGGTTATTCTTTCTTCAGTACACTCTCGGATATGTCACCTACAATTTTCTCCGTTATATGACCTATTCGGAGCTGTTCACATACGATCCCAGTCACGAACATGACTCTAAGCAAGTGAAAAATTCGACCTAAAGTATTGCTCACTGCGATTAATGCCTCCACGCCCATCAACCCCCCTCCCACTATACTAACACAGAACAAGTGGAGATTATCTTCGTCCGTCCTGTGTATAATGCGCAGAAAAGTGCAACTTCAGCGCACAAGTGCCTACTGTTTGGAGAAGAGAACTGGGCAAATTCACGAAGCAGTACAATCTCCTGGAGATTTCTGCTCACTCAAAAAGCTGGCAGTCCGAAGTCAGAAGAAGTATCCCCAGGACTTCTTGCATCGAGAGGGACTCTCCGTCCAAAATGATCGGTTGTTGTGCCACCGAGAGCACTTGAGAACACCGCCGTCACTGTTCACAACCGTCCTGGACGATTTTCTTCAAATCGTTTTGGTGTTGAGAAAACGAAATCACTGGTAAGACAGATGTGCTGATGGACTTTGATCTTCTCACAACGGCCAGTAATTATTATATTTCTACAAGATCAAGTCGAGATCAGGGAACTGAAATCTGTGGCCTGAAGACTGCATACTTTAGCAGCGTGCAACCGCTGACATCTTTGACCCATTTCCGAATCGTTGCGACAACTTACTGTTAACTGACTCCTCAAAATATTCACAAACCATTCTAACGAGCACACCAATCGTGTCTGATAATCCGGACGATGAGGAATTACTTCAACCGCGAAGACATTTCGCAGATGCTCGTCACAGATAATGGGTCGGAGGTCCACACTGAGGAGCTGAAATCCTGGTCGACAACGCTGGATGCTGACACCTCCAAACAGTGCCTCACCATCCCTACTTCAACGGTGTTGCAGAGAACATGGTCCGAAAAACTGAGAACGCAATTATGTCTGCCAGTTCGGTAACGCTGTTGAAGCTGGTGATGTTTTTCGGCACCTTCTACTCCATTGTCGGATTGCTGTACACGCTGAAGTCCAACAACATTGTTTGGATAGCGGTATCTTCGATCGTTTCTGCTCCACATCGGTTCCGGTGGTGTAGGGTACTTCCGAACCGGCGATCTTCCTCCGGTTCTCGGAAGCATTGTCCAGCACCCCTGTCAGTCACCAGTCAAGATCACATATCTCATCATTGCCACCGTACAATAACCTCATCCGAGCTAGGCCTGTTGCAAATCCGCATCAGGCATGAGCATAGCGACCGAAATATCACACAAAAGCCGTTCAACTGGATCGGCAGGTAAGACAGTCATCATCATCATAGACAGTGACACATCAGTGGTTCACACTGATGCTTAACTGCCACACAACCGTGAATAAGAAAAATCAAACCTTGTATAGGAAGAGAAGAGAAAGGGGGACGGGAAAGGGACCTAACTACTAAAAATAGCGACGTCTACATTCAACTTCAAGGTGCCTGTACCTTGTAAACAAACAACCGAGTTGTAGGCGAAAATAAGGCGTCATCACCCTCACGGCTTTCACTGCCCCGCGTCATTAAGTGCACTCACTTCACAGACAACTCGCCAAACAACGACAACATTCACGCCACTGAGCTCGATTAGCCGCCATCTCACCTAACGTCTCAAGCCACCGACTCTGTGAGTCGCGAGGCCACAGCG
>LOND01002123.1:46572-61000 GCA_014220965.1 Paragonimus kellicotti | reverse complement strand
CAAGGTAGCAGCATTGGTCGGGAAGCAGCATAGGTCGGGCCCCCTCCCACTGTACTAACACGGAACAAATGGAGATTATCTTCGTCCGTCCTGTGTATAATGCGCTTTTATTCAATGCACGCTAATCATTGGAGAACGAGTCACCACCCTACATTTTTGTTCTTTCTCGCATTCGTGCTGAATGACCGGCGAAACAACTTCATTAACTACTCAACAACCTACGAATAATTACGGTGATGTCGTTTTTGAAGTACTCTTGCAATGGTGGCCGCACGTGCTCCAATATCGCTGCTGGATTATCGGCTACCCACTCTAGTAAATCGTCCACCTGTACGCTGGTTAAGATGGGCTTCTTCCGACCACCACGGGCTTTTGACGAATACGTGGTAACATCAGCATGCGGCCAACTGTAAGCCGCTCCGATATTCGTATCGTCAATTGTTGCTGCCGTGCACCAGTCCGCTCCTCGATCAAACATCTGGATATGTCTACGTGTTTCGCTAGAGATGAGGTTGTTCCTGCTTCCTGTGTGCATGTCATTCAAATAGGAATTGAAACTGAGCCACTGTGTAAATCTATTTGATAGTGACCTGCCATGTTCAGCCAGTCACTCAAGCAGTCGGTTACTCTGTTGAGTCTGTACTCACTGCTTCGCACTGTCGTCTGATTAGACTTCAAGAGACGTCTGCTCACTCAACCCTGTGGCGTAACTTTCGTGACTCCCATGGTCGCGTTCGTACAACAGGCTACACAGTAAGATGATCAGTGCATTATGAAAATTGGAGAAGTGCCCGAACCGACTGCAGTAGTTATGTGCATAACGTCTACCTGTCGAATTCACGATTGTATCCACTATCCTTTCTATTCAAAAAGAGCGAGAGCCCCCTATGTTTTACGATCTTTCAGCCATTTTATCGGGCTCATTGTTTAATCGAAACAATCAGGTATAATAATCGTACATTTCAAGGAGAGCAACGTATGAAAAATGCTCAAAGGTATACGAAGTATGTAGTAAATAGATGAAAAGTGTTAGGCGTCGTTGCAGCGACTGACATTCAATCTGTAGCTAAGTTCTCATGGAGCAACAAAATTTTGATTAATGAACGATTCTCTTCACATTATTCCTAACGAATTATCATATTTATAAGCATATTTTTCGTGTGTATACTGTTAAGACTGGCTCAGCGCCTTGGGAGCAGGTACTGTCAAATCCGTTAAAACTTGTTCAACATAGCTCTTCCCGATAATGATTCAAAGGGAAACTTAGAATTGCTTCATTTTTCTCATTAGGGATGAGCCGTAGTTGGTTTGTTAAATATGCACGTTTAATTCTTTCTTTCTTGAGAAGCAGTCAGATATGGATGGTTTTGTTGACGTAATTGGTGTGATGTTTTGATATTGGTCTACAAACTAGTCGTTTGCTGCGTCGGTACCCATCCGTGGTAAATTAGTAATATTCATATTTATTTCCCGTAGACGTATACTGGACACTCCAGGTGCAAGTAAGTTAGTTTGTTAATACAGTATTACGAGAAAGCCAAGGCACAGATTTATAGGAAGATCGATTGTGTCGGACCAGTTGGCGGGCAGCTTACAATAAATGTACGTTACACAATGGGTGTTCACGGTCGTTCTGCATCTGCTCCTGGACACATTTTTGTGGAAACTCACAGTTTGACGTACATGGGGGAGACGAACCCGACCTACAGTGACCAACCCCTTCGTGAACGATTTCATTTGTCTACGCCAGGTCATCATCTGTCCACCTCGCACCTTGCGCCAGTCGGCCGCAGCGTCGGCAAAGAGTGTTCGGTGTGGCAAGACGACTAGCTGGCATCCTTAGTACATGGCCTAACCATCTAGGTCTGTGCGAATTTGAGGGTTGGACAAAAGAATTCATTTGACTACCAAATATCCGCCCCCTAACTTCCTCGTTGCTTACTGGCTAGGACCACTCGACACAAGCGACTGAACGCAGACATCGATGAGTGCCGCAGACAGTCTCCCATTATTTCTTCTGTCACAAAAGCAAAAAGAATGGTGAATTTCAAGTTGAACCTCACTCGCATTTGATCGCAGTCTTCGCATTCAGATAGACTTTCCAGTTAGCGTCTTTCGAAAAATGGTGAAAGTGGACAGCCTTGACGTACGCCGCTGTTGGTGCTGAAACCGTAAACCCTAACCTGAGCTGAAGTATGGGAATAAAGCGCCGACAGTATGTTCACATACTTGGTCGGTACACCCCTGCGTTTAAGCGACTCTAAAAGTGTAGATCGGATCTACCGAATCGAACGCACCTTCATAGTCTGAAAAGACCAAAGTTGTTGACCGGCGGTATACATGACGCTGTTCCATAATTTGGCAGGAAGTAATAATTTGATCAATACAACCCTGCCCAGGGCGAAACCCTGCCTGTTCTTCCCTAATCTTGGCTTTCCGAGCTGCAATGAGTCGACGAAGTGTAATGGATGCCAGAGGCGTAGTAGTTACTGGGATCAAGCTAATTTCTGTGTGGTTTTCGTAAGTACCCCTGACTCCTTTCTAAAATATGGAAACCATTATCGAGTGATCTCAGCATAGAGAAACGGTCTCCGTTGCCCACACAAACCGAAACAACTGCGTCACAGTCTTTACTAATGCCTCCCCACTTTGACCTCACACTAGGCACGACGGAATAATTGTATTTGAATGGTCATCCATCTTCACTTATAAGTAATGATTAGGTTGTTACCTAATTACAAACTGTATGATACATACATTTTGTATCGATCCAAACTAAACCACCATAGCATCCTAAACATTTCATGTTTCAGGACATTGAAGGTTTGTATGGAGCTCAATTTAGTAATCATTTTTGAACCAGCTCTCTATGGTGGTCCTGGGTGACATATCAATTTGCCTTTTTCATTACACTACTATTTGAGTTAATTAGAAAAAAAATAAGACATGTTTTTGGGTTGGTGGAATGTCACCATATTCCATAACGATCCCGCAAAACTGAGAAATAGCATAGGATGCGATTTGACAACACGATCATGAAACCTCACATCATAGTCCACAAGTGGTGCGACAAACCTCAAATCACAGCATGACATGTATCAGTTTCTATTAAGAAATTGTTATTTTTCAATCAATCTATCCATTTACAGATCTTTTTCATCCACGAATGTAGTTTTTTATTATCCATTGTTTAGGGAAAGTATCTAACTAATGTTTTTGCTTTTTCTGTTTACATCCATTGGCACATGCTGGTTCTCAGCTCTGTGTTTCCCTACAAAGTCTGAGAAGTTTGCCAGCAGTCAGGTGCAATCGATCGTAGATCGTCGTGGCCAAGCCGTTTGCTGGACGCGGTGTTATTCGTACGTGTTTCTTACCACTCAGGTCCAACTAACCATACACCTTCCACACGAATACGTACAACTGCATAGTCCTATTAAAGAGCGAATGTTCGATCAGTTCGCTGAGAACGTCATCAGCCATTTTCTGCTTCCACAGTACAATGGCAATAGGTCTTGCATATTGTGAAAACAGAAAGCTGTATTCTGAAATCACCAGCAAACAGAGATAAGTTACCATGTTTGATAACATTACATGCGTCATATACATGCACGAGGAAAAGCAACATCCCTAGTACGTTTCTCTTAATCACCTCACTAGTGACTGACCGTGGTGTTGCCCGTTGTACCTTGACTATTTGGGTGTTGTCTTCAAGATGAGAAGAAAACCCGTAATGAAAGGAGTCTTGTATATCAAAGAATGTTAGTCTGATCAGAAGACGGCAAAAACACCCTTTACATTTTTTATAATAATATAGTGATCACACCTCCTTCGTCGGTGGACGTTGTCATATGATTCTAAAGTCCCTAATGGTACGTCCTGTATTAGCACCTACTGGACATACCGTGCTGGGCAAAACCTATGAGACTTTGTAGCAGTAAAATCTCAGTCACGTGCGTGTTATTGTGGACACTGTTGAGCAGATTGATGTCCGGCTAATGGGACCGTAATTACCAAAATTTTGCTTTGGGCCACTTTTGTAGCTAAACATTATGAGTTCTTTCTTCCGTTTGGGAAGGAAAGTGTTGGATAAAAGTAATGGCGTTAAGTAGAAGAGTGAGTTTATCTTCACCCCCTTGTTTGACAACCACCAATGTAATACCATTAAGAACTGGGTAACCTGATGACTTAATCCGTAGCGAACATTCATGAATTCAATCAGAACATGGCTCAGGACTTTGCTTGCCTTTGATAACATATCAGCAGATGACGTGTAAGTTGGAGATTTAACAATTTGCAAGGGTGTAACCTTCACCAGCCCTATCCTGGCTAGTAATAACTCTGATACTAGGGTCCTTCCTCGAATTACTGTCTAATCAGCTGCATCACTGCCGTGCTGTTTTGCTTGCTACTGAGCTTAGGCCGCTCTTCATGTGTTTTTCGTTGTTTTATGCCATATCTTTTTTAACACGCTGCTCATTTGCATTATGAGGAATATGTTTAGTATTTTCTACGCCATGATTTAAAGCTTATAAGTTTATCTCCGTCTGCTTTTGACATGCAAATCAACGCGTCTTGATTTTATGAAGGCCAGAATTTCGCCACATAAATTGAAACATTCAATAAACCCCTCTGTTGGCAAATCTGAATTTGAAGTAAGAAAAAGTCTGTTTCACTTGAAAAACTCTAAGCAGGAAGGAATTGATATTCGAAGCATTCGAGCGTGTCCCGCTGGCAACAGTTGCTTCTGAGTTTGGATTCGAGGCTGTACTTGACCAGCAGACATCAGATAATCCGCATCTCCTGCCTGCACAATACTGCAAAACGATGGTACTCGATCTGGCATGCTAATTTCCTGTTACCTTCTCGGTTTATTGCGGCAGAAAAATGCAACTTCAGCGCACAAGTGCCTACTGTTTGGAGAAGAGAACTGGGCAAATTCACGAAGCAGTACAATCTCCTGGAGATTTCTGCTCACTCAAAAAGCTGGCAGTCCGAAGTCAGAAAGAAGTATCCCCAGGACTTCTTGCATCGAGAGGGACTCTCCGTCCAAAATGATCGGTTTTTGTGCCGCCGAGAGCACTTGAGAACACCGCCGTCACTGTTCACAACCGTCCTGGACGATTTTCTTCAAATCGTTTTGGTGTTGAGAAAGACGAAATCACTGGTAAGACAGATGTGCTGATGGACTTTGATCTTCTCACAACGGCCAGTAATTATTATATTTCTACAAGATCAAGTCGAGATCAGGGAACTGAAATCTGTGGCCTGAAGACTGCATACTTTGGCAGCGTGCACCCGCTGACATCTTTGACCCATTTCCGAATCGTTGCGACAACTTACTGTTAACTGACTCCTCAAAATATTCACAAACCATTCTAACGAGCACACCAATCGTGTCTGATAATCCGGACGATGAGGAATTACTTCAACCGCGAAGACATTTCGCAGATGCTCGTCACAGATAATGGGTCGGAGGTCCACACTGAGGAGCTGAAATCCTGGTCGACAACGCTGGATGCTGACACCTCCAAACAGTGCCTTACCATCCCTACTTCAACGGTGTTGCAGAGAACATGGTCCGAAAAACTGAGAACGCAATTACGTCTGCCAGTTCGGTAACGCTGTTGAAGCTGGTGATGTTTTTGGGCACCTTCTACTCCATTGTCGGATTGCTGTACACGCTGAAGTCCAACAACATTGTTTCGGATAGCGGTACCTTCGATCGTTTCTGCTCCACATCGGTTCCGGTGGTGTAGGGTACTTCCGAACCAGCGATCTTCCTCCGGTTCTCGGAAGCATTGTCCAGCACCCCTGTCAGTCACCAGTCAAGATCACATATCTCATCATTGCCACCGTACAATAACCTCATCCGAGCTAGGCCTGTTGCAAATCCGCATCAGGCATGAGCATAGCGACCGAAATATCACACAAAAGCCGTTCAACTGGATCGGCAGGTAAGACAGTCATCATCATCTTAGACAGTGACACAGCAGTCGGTTACTCTGTTGAGTCTGTACTCACTGCTTCGCACTGTCGTCTGATTAGACTTCAAGAGACGTCTGCTCACTCAACCCTGTGGCGTAACTTTCGTGACTCCCATGGTCGCGTTCGTACAACAGGCTACACAGTAAGATGATCAGTGCATTATGAAAATTGGAGAAGTGCCCGAACCGACTGCAGTAGTTATGTGCATAACGTCTACCTGTCGAATTCACGATTGTATCCACTATCCTTTCTATTCAAAAAGAGCGAGAGCCCCCTATGTTTTACGATCTTTCAGCCATTTTATCGGGCTCATTGTTTAATCGAAACAATCAGGTATAATAATCGTACATTTCAAGGAGAGCAACGTATGAAAAATGCTCAAAGGTATACGAAGTATGTAGTAAATAGATGAAAAGTGTTAGGCGTCGTTGCAGCGACTGACATTCAATCTGTAGCTAAGTTCTCATGGAGCAACAAAATTTTGATTAATGAACGATTCTCTTCACATTATTCTCCTAACGAATTATCATATTTATAAGCATATTTTTCGTGTGTATACTGTTAAGACTGGCTCAGCGCCTTGGGAGCAGGTACTGTCAAATCCGTTAAAACTTGTTCAACATAGCTCTTCCCGATAATGATTCAAAGGGAAACTTAGAATTGCTTCATTTTTCTCATTAGGGATGAGCCGTAGTTGGTTTGTTAAATATGCACGTTTAATTCTTTCTTTCTTGAGAAGCAGTCAGATATGGATGGTTTTGTTTGACGTAATTGGTGTGATGTTTTGATATTGGTCTACAAACTAGTCGTTTGCTGCGTCGGTACCCATCCGTGGTAAATTAGTAATATTCATATTTATTTCCCGTAGACGTATACTGGACACTCCAGGTGCAAGTAAGTTAGTTTGTTAATACAGTATTACGAGAAAGCCAAGGCACAGATTTATAGGAAGATCGATTGTGTCGGACCAGTTGGCGGGCAGCTTACAATAAATGTACGTTACACAATGGGTGTTCACGGTCGTTCTGCATCTGCTCCTGGACACATTTTTGTGGAAACGCACAGTTTGACGTACATGGGGATCATAGCAGTGAATCCAGAAAGAATACTGTGGACATTTGGCGTTCATCTTGTGTTCAGCATTATTGTTCGTTGATCACTTTCCAATCAGCTTACTGGTGTCAAGTCCGGAACAGCGAGACTGTCTGGTTACCTTATAGCTTCGGTCGTCAAAGCAAGCGAAGCTGGTTTACAATTAAAAGAGATACTGATACATTCAAAAGGATATTTCACACGTGTTCTTACTGATGAGTAGTGGTGAATTTAGTTAGTTTCAGTTTGAACATCACTAATATTTGATCGAGGCTTTCCCATTCAAATAGACTTTCCAGCTATCCCCTTTGGAAAAAACTAATCTCGAGTTTGACCTTTATTAGAACTCGTCAGTGATGCATAGCCTTGCCACGGCCGGGATTTGAACTTTGGCCAGGTATTCTTGAGTAAACCGTATTGACCTAATGCACATTGACCTCACACTAGGCACGACGAATAATTGTATTTGAATGGTCATCCATCTTCACTTATAAGTAATGATTAGGTTGTTACCTAATTACAAACTGTATGATACATACATTTTGTATCGATCCAAACTAAACCACCATAGCATCCTAAACATTTCATGTTTCAGGACATTGAAGGTTTGTATGGAGCTCAATTTAGTAATCATTTTTGAACCAGCTCTCTATGGTGGTCCTGGGTGACATATCAATTTGCCTTTTTCATTACACTACTATTTGAGTTAATTAGAAAAAAAATAAGACATGTTTTTGGGTTGGTGGAATGTCACCATATTCCATAACGATCCCGCAAAACTGAGAAATAGCATAGGATGCGATTTGACAACACGATCATGAAACCTCACATCATAGTCCACAAGTGGTGCGACAAACCTCAAATCACAGCATGACATGTATCAGTTTCTATTAAGAAATTGTTATTTTTCAATCAATCTATCCATTTACAGATCTTTTTCATCCACGAATGTAGTTTTTTATTATCCATTGTTTAGGGAAAGTATCTAACTAATGTTTTTGCTTTTTCTGTTTACATCCATTGGCACATGCTGGTTCTCAGCTCTGTGTTTCCCTACAAAGTCTGAGAAGTTTGCCAGCAGTCAGGTGCAATCGATCGTAGATCGTCGTGGCCAAGCCGTTTGCTGGACGCGGTGTTATTCGTACGTGTTTCTTACCACTCAGGTCCAACTAACCATACACCTTCCACACGAATACGTACAACTGCATAGTCCTATTAAAGAGCGAATGTTCGATCAGTTCGCTGAGAACGTCATCAGCCATTTTCTGCTTCCACAGTACAATGGCAATAGGTCTTGCATATTGTGAAAACAGAAAGCTGTATTCTGAAATCACCAGCAAACAGAGATAAGTTACCATGTTTGATAACATTACATGCGTCATATACATGCACGAGGAAAAGCAACATCCCTAGTACGTTTCTCTTAATCACCTCACTAGTGACTGACCGTGGTGTTGCCCGTTGTACCTTGACTATTTGGGTGTTGTCTTCAAGATGAGAAGAAAACCCGTAATGAAAGGAGTCTTGTATATCAAAGAATGTTAGTCTGATCAGAAGACGGCAAAAACACCCTTTACATTTTTTATAATAATATAGTGATCACACCTCCTTCGTCGGTGGACGTTGTCATATGATTCTAAAGTCCCTAATGGTACGTCCTGTATTAGCACCTACTGGACATACCGTGCTGGGCAAAACCTATGAGACTTTGTAGCAGTAAAATCTCAGTCACGTGCGTGTTATTGTGGACACTGTTGAGCAGATTGATGTCCGGCTAATGGGACCGTAATTACCAAAATTTTGCTTTGGGCCACTTTTGTAGCTAAACATTATGAGTTCTTTCTTCCGTTTGGGAAGGAAAGTGTTGGATAAAAGTAATGGCGTTAAGTAGAAGAGTGAGTTTATCTTCACCCCCTTGTTTGACAACCACCAATGTAATACCATTAAGAACTGGGTAACCTGATGACTTAATCCGTAGCGAACATTCATGAATTCAATCAGAACATGGCTCAGGACTTTGCTTGCCTTTGATAACATATCAGCAGATGACGTGTAAGTTGGAGATTTAACAATTTGCAAGGGTGTAACCTTCACCAGCCCTATCCTGGCTAGTAATAACTCTGATACTAGGGTCCTTCCTCGAATTACTGTCTAATCAGCTGCATCACTGCCGTGCTGTTTTGCTTGCTACTGAGCTTAGGCCGCTCTTCATGTGTTTTTCGTTGTTTTATGCCATATCTTTTTTAACACGCTGCTCATTTTCGGATGGGTGACAGTGTACTAGACCTGGTAAGTTTTTCCGGAAAAAGATGTCAACCTTCCAATCTGCAACCTGGAGGACCAGGAGGAAACCCAACTGGAATCCTTCATCTCGATCCTGAAACCCATTCGGCAAGTGAATCCGATTAACGTGACTCCCTTGAGGGAGGAATGTTGCAACAACCCAAGCTTCTGGGACATGGGTTTTAGTTTCGGGCCACACCGACCACAATGGCGTGACAGCAACCTATCTCCAATTTTCTGATTACCCTTATGCTATTGGTCTGGCAGCTGTTAACCAGATCATTCCGCAACTCAATCGCCCTGAAAACTTAGTGCGATTGATTCAGCACTGTTTCAGATCGTCCAACCAATAACTCTACTTACTGAAGTCCATAAAATTGCTTGTAGTTTAGACCCAAATGCGTCCACAGCTCCTACTCTTCTGTTACTAATAAGTAGTTTGGCAGATTTATGATTTTAGATGAGACCCAATTGTGAAAAGTCAGGGCTTCGGCTGGATTCGAACCAGCGACAGAAACACCATGCCCAAACGCGGCAAGCGCTCTACCAGCTGAGCTACGAAGCCACGCCAGGAGCTTGGCGCAGTCGATCCCCTGGATCATTTGGTGGATTCCATATGAGAGTGGGCGGGTGGGTAACCGAGTCCAAATGTGAAATTTCTAAGCTCTGGCGTGGCTTCGTAGCTCAACTGGTGGAGCATTTTCCGCCTATGGGCATGTTTATGTTGCTGGTTCGAATCCAGCTAAGGCCCTGACTTTTCACAGTTGGGTCTCATCGAAAAGCTTCCGTTTCTACTCGATCAACACCAAAATTAAGTGCGAACTAGCTCATCACTCACTGTCGGTTCTAAAAGATACTGACTGACGAAGTGATCAGCACGGTTGTCTCATTAGAACGCGGTCATAGCTCAAATGTATGGCGTAGTCAAGGTACGCACTGTTGACCAGCTGTAACACAAACGAAACTCGAGCCTGGTGCCTATTACAGAAATGGGCATGCTAGTAAGTCTGCGAGCAACTGTTAGTGATGTTCAACTGATATCAGCCAATTTCTACACAAGTGATCGATGCTCGACACTTCGTGAACATTTTAATTAATTAATTCCAGTGGCTTGAATTTCATTGTATATGTATGTGTTTCGAATGCGACGGGATCATCACAACGTTATTCACAGTATACCAATATAATAATCATAATATTATAATAGTACACTAATATACTGGTGATAAGCTGTTCTTGTCCAATGTTAGGTGACTGGCACATTGGTCACTACGTGTACCCAATGAGAGCCTGGTTGAACTCATACGTTGGTCGATGTCAGTGTATGCTTTGCTGACAAGCTGTAGCAAGAATGAAACTCGCACATGATGCTCATCTCGACCAATTGATGATCTGAAACTACGGCCTATCGTGATTGGATATACTTTCTGTCCTTAAGATCACGACTACCAATAATAATATTTTTTTGTCTACCCCTATTACTGACAAGCGGCTGGTTAGGAAAAAACGAATTCGGGGCTTGTAATCAATGGTAAGTGATGTTTAACTTATATATCCTGCCAATTTTTGAAATACCTTCTGCTCCAGCTTTTCCATAT
The DNA here is from genome assembly GCA_014220965.1 of Paragonimus kellicotti. Lineage (NCBI taxonomy): Eukaryota > Metazoa > Platyhelminthes > Trematoda > Plagiorchiida > Troglotrematidae > Paragonimus > Paragonimus kellicotti. Next base: position 50,042 of record LOND01002123.1, on the reverse strand, counting down.
TTGTCTGTCTCCCTGTACACTCTCGAAATGTTCCATAGTTCATTACCTGCTAGCAGGTTCTATTGTAAGCTTGATCCACCCAAAGAACATGTTGGAGGGCCGTCCAGATGTGCACTTTTTGAATTGCAAGGTGGAAATCCATCGGGTCATACCGATTGCTGACTTTGGGAAGGAAATACCCCGTGATCGCCCTCTTGACGGCTGCGGAGTTGAAGTTGCGAAGGAAAGTCCTGGGATAGCTGCCTTTTTGACAGCCACTACCACGAGGTCCCTGTGACTTTCTGGATGGGGGGCCACAAGGGGTGTCGGGGTTGATGCCCTCTGCAAGATAGGCGAACGACACGATTCAAAGAATAGCACAGCCTACCTTTGAGCGAGGAATTGGAGCCTTTGACCTAACCTGTATCTCAGGGTCCGTCTTGTTATGTGCTCTACCTTTGACCACTCATAGATGCTTTTCTCATTCTTGTAGCGAACGGTCGAATAAAATGCTTGTTAAGTTGACTTGCGTGGATTTCAATTCAAGAATGTGTTCAAGCGGTACCCCGGCGATAATCTTTCCAGATAGGGAAACGAGAAGATAAGATGGTTTTTTGGTGGACGTGGATCAAAATCTATTCACAGAAACCACTCTAGTTTTGTCCGGAATGCACAGCTGACTTTAAATTGACCTGGCCTGATTACTGAGAGAGGATATAGTGGAGATTGCTCCCACATGACTACCCTTCTCTCTCAGTTAACTCACTCTTCAAGATATATAAACAGCCTCCTCCACCTGCACCTCTAAGAGCATCACTGCATTCTTTACTGTCGCAAGTCCGAGGAGGGCAAGAGCCACATAATCGTTCAGAAAGGCCTGCTCCGTCTTCATATCCGATGATGCATACTGAGTTTTCTTCAATGAAAGCTTTGGTGCAAAATGTACCATGGAGGACGTTTGTGCGACATTTTCACCCTTGTGAGCTCTAGTGTGGTACTTAGGAACAGTTTGCATTTGCTCATCTAAAACAGTGAACGTTGTGTCAATGACGTGGGCAGACGTGCTCTGCCTGTCTTAACAGACAGTTCATGCAGACAAAGTGTACATTTGAATAAACTAATATGACATAATAGTCTTATTTGGAACTGATACATTCAGAATGGCCCCAGTAGTGGCGAGTTTGCACCGCCTGTCGTTTCGAATCGTTGTATGACACCCAGATCGATCGCGCCCACTAGAGATTTGCGGACCGCCACTACAAGTGGTCTGGTGCGAGTCACTATAACTGATCTATACGAAAAATATAAGCATGCTTTGAAATTATGATAGCGAGCTGATAGAGAGGGTAAACGTTAAGAAATGAACAACAATGTTAACTGTTTATGAAAATTGATTATCTTAGCACAACCTGGGCAATAAAATGGGCGTACAGTGACAGCGCAGAAATTCTAATCCTATATCAAATTACACGCGTACAATCCATAAGGATCATGATTAGTCTCTCCTTTCCGAAAGCTCAGTTGGTTTCGTTGATTTCCCTCTTTCCTTTTTGCTTTTCCCTTCTGTTATTCTATGTTCATATGATCTCATTTATCACACTGCATCTTCGTGGACCATTTTCAGGATCAGTGGCAGCTCGAACCATATTACTTACAGATACGGCTCAAAGCTGAAAATGCTCATGCTGATGACGGAGCTGTGGCGAATGCGGCCGCGAATGCGCTGGTCACCTCGAACTGGTGGGCTCCGGTCGCATGGATAGGATAATTTGGAGGCGAATACCACCAACGGTAATGACTTCGCACAAAAGACATATCAGCGGATCTGGTATATACCTAACCACTGCTGGGTAGTTACACTCCCATCCGGAGTCTTAAAGCCAGATAGCACCCAGGTAGTAATCAGCCACATCGCTTTCGTAAGTGTGTATAAATTTGCGTTTGGTTGCACTGAATTTAAGTGATTATCGATAGAACAGGGATTAGGCACACTTGAACAGTGTTAAAGTGCACTAACAGCCGACGGACCGGCGTTTCCCACATTGAGCTACATCATCCATCTTGGGAACTATCCAGTCTTGAGGGGTGGTTGGATTGATAGTAAAGAGGATGTCTGCAGTTATGGTCATTTCCCATCACTGGTAACGCCGTTTACGAATTGACCGACGGCCAGTTAGCCTGTTACCACAAGTGAGTAATCACTGGACAAATATTGGTAACATCAGCCCGATAGTTATGTATTTTAACTCATACTCGCTGGCGTGGTCACGGAAAATTGGGGTAAGTCACATTCCTTCAATAGCAGACTCTTACGACAGCTATGTGAAGACAATTGCTGTAACTGGATTAACGGTCTTTAAACGCGTCTATTGACTATAACGGAACAACGGATAATGAACAATGACTAGCGGACGACAGGATTACACGCGATTAACCCGAAATTTTCCAGCCAACCCAATCACCCAAGGCCAACGCATAAAGTCAGGGAAGAAGACTGATACCAACCAGAAAGCGGGAGTGTAGGCGGACTACCAAAATTAGTAACCAGTGATCACAGACGTTTGTGAAAAGCGGAGAATCAGATATCCACGCGGAATTTAAAGTTAAACTAACACAACTTTCTATAAGGCTAATGAAATGTTTTTCTGGGAATTGGAAACTTCCTCGCCAACGAAGATATGGGACTTGCATACCTTTAACATTATACTTATACGCATATGAACATACATCTTCAGCCAACTCCTCTTCCACCTCCACAGCTCACTTTGAACATCATATTCTCTCTGAACTCAAATTCTTCACCCGATTTTCATATTCGAGCGTGATCTTTTTTGGTTCAGCCCACTCAGTCACGAAACGTTCAAAAGCTGCTGCCATCCCAATTCCGTCAATTATCTTTTGGTTCACTCGTTTCGTCAAGTATACTCCAGTGTATGTGGATGTCGCCTCAAATGTCTTATGTGGACAATGCAAATAGAATATGCAGTTAACCAAGTGTGTTCAAAAACGGGGAACCTTAGGTACAAATCCAAGGTGCGCTGCTAGCTATTAAATCTTGAACAAACACAATTAGCTCATCAATTACAGGAAGCACTGAATGACAGTACCATGCTGACTTAAGTTGGCTCGGCTATTGGAATATGCTAACCATCGGGCATGCTCGAGCGTGCGTCCAGTCTAATGAGACGTCAACGTGAAAGTGGATCAGTGGGACTTAGGTTGAGGCGCGACATCCACATACACTGGAGTATACTTGACGAAACGAGTGAACCAAAAGATAATTGACGGAATTGGGATGGCAGCAGCTTTTGAACGTTACGTGACTGAGTGGGCTGAACCAAAAAAGATCATGCTCGAATATGAAAATCGGGTGCGGAATCTGAGTTCAGAGAGAATATGATGTTCAAAGTGAGCTATGGAGGTGGAAGGGGAGTTAGCTGAAGATGTATGTTCATATGCGTATAAGTATAATGTTAAAGGTATGCAAGTCC